>JBCAUI010202861.1:0-16954 GCA_038406195.1 Haplosyllis anthogorgicola
TGGGGATGGACCCCCCCCCAAAGTGAGGATGAGGTGTTGGGGATGAGGTTTGGGGATGGACCCCCCCACTTTCAGGAACGTGACAGTTTTCGGTCCTTAAAATTGTTAGTATAATGATGATAGTACTAACATTCTAACTGGGGTCATTAAACACATTGAAAACTTGGCTTTGAAGAATTTGAGCTCTAACTCCTGAACTCCTTGGACAGAAGCTAGAAATTGGCAATAAAAATTAAATCTTGATTTGAATGAGATAGCATGTTGGCCAACTGTAGGGCACACTGTGTCAATACTTATTAATCTATTATTATCGCCACATTCAATAATAGCATTACACAATAATCGATTCAGTTTTAAGCATTAAAGTCAGAATTTATTTATGGTAAATTGCATCTGTAAACACGTAGATATATAATCTCGTGAACTATCTAGCAAATAACTATTTTCAGGGGTCAAGACCTCTCTGTGCTTGATAATCTTAGCAACTACTTTTCAACTGCCTAGAACTTCGATACCTGTCCTTAACTATTTTCCTTTTGTATACAAAGATAACTTTAATGACATAAACGCAACTAGTTTCATGTCCGCGTACATTCAAGATCCACAAATGTGTTGCTTTGCTACAAACATTAAAATCACCATAGACACCTACTCGAAGGCCTATAAATTAGTACTTAAATAAGAGGTCTAGCTCCATGGTTGGCTCATTGCTAATTTGCAATTCAAAAGAATGACTTTTAGTGGTGATAGGTTCCTTACAACTTCTATCCATTAGACAAATACCTCCCTTTTTGACATTTATGACTAAATTTTACCCTTCACCTATTTTCTTAAAGCTAATGGCCATGGTGACTCATACTGTCCAGGCTATTTGGGAACATCCTTGGGGTGTACACTGTTTTAATAAGTAGCCTCCAAACTGCATCAAAGATTAATTTGTTTGTTCTTTCAATGGGAAATATGTGGCAAGTTTGTGAGATATTCCATTGGGAAGGAGGAGGCATGCATCTCGAGGGCATTTGGATATTCAGTCATGCACTTCTTTCCAAAACAGCTATCATATGGTTCTACCGAAATACGTTAATCATTTAAAAAGGGAGCAATGGGACCCTATGCAAATGTGCCTGGCTGTTTAAACTCATCGTTGCATTCAATTATGCTGATAAAAAGTTTCATTCCACACAATTTGACTAAAATTAGCTTCACTCTCTCGCCATTCCCAGGTTCATCTTGACATCTTTTCAACTGAACAGAAAAGACTTCTTGGTACAACGATGTGTAGCAAAAACACTAGGACTACCATACCAGGCAAGGATGCAACTTGTAGCCCCCAGAAACAAATGTTACAGAAATGTTTGGAAGGATAAAAAGTGTTTTGTCACTGTGAAGAGGCCCTGCTTGTAAATGTTATAAGACACCTAAGCACCGGTGTTTTTCACCTGGATAAGTACAATAACCTCCATAGGTGGCATCGTTTGCGTTTTGCCTTTGCTCTTAAATTATGCCTAATAGATGTAAGCCTTACATGTTTCAAACCAATTATACACCTTTAGTTTTTCTGCCGCTTAAAAGTATGGAAAACAACCTCGAGCATACAATGTGTAATTTATGCAAAACAAAGCATGTTGTCTTTGTTCTAAAGAGAATTAAAAGTAATACAGATTTGTATTCTAAACTACTGGGAAATCTAATACTTATGTAAGTTTTGTAATTCTTCCATTAATTTTTCGGATTAACAGATGCCAGATACAGCACCTGAGATTAACTTTTTATATCCCTAAAATGTGCTACAAAAACTGCTATATTCTACATACTTGCAAGATAAACATAGCACAATGCCATATACGCTTTTCAGAGTTAAACTCAGTAATGAAGTGCTTGGTTGAAGTGCATGGCACCTGTTTCATTTTTCAAATTACATTTCAAGAAGTTACATATCATCTTTCATATCAGAATTAGCTTCACAATAGAATTTGGCAAAAAGTTCCTCAAAGATCTAGCTGGCTGCACTGGGTTACAGATTATAAAAGGGGCAAAGGTTTTTGAGAATAGCATGTTGTCTCGGAGCAATCTCCTGTAGCCAACGCCCACTCATCCCCGATCTTTGCTATGTTTTACTGTTCAGGGTTCTTTTCCAAGGATTATCTTAACGACATGTCATTCTTATTTCAGTACCTTGTGTTGTATGCAATTTCGCAACTAAACAAAATACGTTTTGCAATAAAAGCAATTGATTCAGTTTTGACGCACACGAATTTGAAGCCTTTTGTACGTCCAGCTACACATGGCCGACTTCGAAGATGCTTTCTTTATTTCGCTGTTCTACATTTAAGTAAAATGCTAAGATCTACCTGCGAAACCAGTCATCATCTAGCCAACTTAAGGGACGGTTTATCTGTCAACATTACCTTAGGGCCTCGCAACTTTGCAACCCTCCCTCGTAAATCAAGGAAGAATCTCAAGCAACCGCATTCTTAAAGACCCTCATTGTTACATCATATCAGTTTCAAATAATCCGAATTAAATCCGGCTATTAGTATCGTTTATTAGGTGATAGGAGTAGCTAACAATGCACCCTGTGAGTTAAATTTATTTTATATCCGATTGGATTGACCCTTTCATTAACAAATCAAGACAAAATTAATACATTAGTATAGCACGTGAGCTTTGTGCTTATTTTTTATTGCAAAGTCTTAAAAATCTAAGTGACTAAAAGTCGAATGGCATGGTGGATTCTTGCCTTCTAAAACGAAAACGTACGGGGCTGTGGCTGCATGACTATTTGGGGACATCTGCGAACTTAGCTATTCAACTCGAATAAGCGATTGTTTATGGTATTATTTTACTGGTTCCCCGTACATGGCATCTGCTCTCATACATTTAATTATTCGTTTTACTTTTACATCAGATTCACATTCCTTTGTTGTGTCTACATTTAGTGATATTGACCCTCTATGAAGGTGCTACTAACATACTAACACCAATTTTTTACACTAGTTTATCTTACTCTTGTTTAGAATCTCAAAGGAGGCCACTTTTTCTTCTCGTTAAATATAAATCAAAGTTCCTTAACCCAGTGACAGACCAGACGTAAAAAATCATCCAAAACCAGTAATTTGTAGAGCCGAAAAACGATCCCAGATTCCAAAATGATGCGCAACGGGGCTAAATTCTGCTTTACACTCAGTGCTTCACGAAAAAAAAAACCAGAATAAGAAATACTGCTATTATGTGCCAATCACATTGAAAGATGATCTATTAGTTGGTCACTTTTTCAAGCCAGACATGTAAGACGCAGTCAAAAGAAACAGATCACAAAGTTTTCTATCTACAACCCATATTGTGTTGGATAAATATGGCGATATCTATTACTGTAGGGTGATCTAAATAACAAAATGGGAAATGTACCCTGCCTTTGAATTTAACTTGTAATCTACTAAACTAAGCCTCTGCGAAATAAAACCGTTTCAGTCAATCTTTCCGTGTTTTGAATAGTATTCTGAGATAAAGGAAGACTTAAACAGCGAAGTCTCGTATGTCAGTGTACATCTGAATCATCGTCATGTAGAAACTGGTATGCTAAATTTTTATAACATTAAAATTCATTTAAACTAATCTGTGCAGGAGCGACTTCATCCCCTCTTTTTGCATACTAAATTATAAAAGTCAACAGCTCTATCACTTAAAGTTACACTTACCTGATCAGGATCGCTCGCAATAATACTCATTGCCGTAACTCCAAGTGCGTCTTTTACGAGGGTATTCCGAGGAGAATTTTCATAAATATATCCAATAAAATCAGGTATAGATCCCGCTATTGTCGGGGCGAATTCGTTGATGGGCGTTATAGTAATGATTAGGCTAGCAAACGAGTGACGCTGGCTCTCCGATACTTCTTGGGCCTAAGAAAGACATGAAAAAAATTAGTGAAAATTAACCAAGATTGAATGATGTCCTGTGCAATTTCAGCACTGGTGTAAAGGAATGACATAAAAGGTATACCTTGATAGTGAGTATAACTTCTCGGGTATTCTGTCGATTTAGTCCACGCTTCTGTGTAACAACTCCCGAGTTGGGATTAATTTCGAAAAATGATGTCCAATCACCTTCCCGTGTTCCTAATCCGGTTGCTGCAAATAACATTAACATTGAATGTTTGTATTGTTGAATGGTCTATGTCCAGAAAAAATTAAAACAACACATTTCGACCTTGGAATACCACAAGGGATGAAATGTCCACAGACAATTGTTCATTTCTGAGTACATTATAACTTCACGCTGTGCTTGTCGAGTGAAAGACTCGGCGTGTAAATTGTTATCAATCCTGCTATCCATTTCGGGCGCTGAATCTTTACACCAAAAGAAACAGGGGCATTCTACATTAACATTTTTCTTTAAATAAATAAATGATTTACCATTTATAATACTATATACAATCGGATATAGCAATGTGTCCATGTCCTGTGCATTTATTGCTTCTGGTAATACATTCAACTGTCCAACCTGAAAAGAACATAGATATCAATTAGCCCAGATAAAATTACAATTGTAACGCATTATGAACGCACAGCTGACATTTGTAGGGAATGTACTTTGAAAAGGAAGCTTGGGAACTTGGGTTAAACGCTGAGGGTTTTTACTGTTTAGTGCTTTTTGGTATCAATAGTTTAGTGCTCTGGACACGCTCTGGACACATGTTAAACACTTAAAAAGAAAAAATAATAAGCACAAACTCTCCAGTTCAAGCATACTGAACGTTACATATTATATAACATGCTTATTTACATGCATGCGAGTTCAAGCAAGGTTAAAATGATATTCTGCATTTTAATGCACACTGTATATGTTATGAACGACTGCCTGGGTACAAGATTTCGTAAGCAGGTTTATTCAAAAAAGTATAATGAAAGTGTAAGAGGATTATAGATGGCATCTAAAACTTTGCTGTTGAAACAACAGATTAGATGTAGACATGGCAAACAGGGAAATAAAAGACTTAAGCAAGAGTTTGTACTATCTAAACTCAAACAATTCACAACGTTGTAATGTCGCATAGAAATGTTATTGCTCTAGTCAAACAACTTTTAAATATGCTAGAAAGAAGAGGGTGACACGAAGTACTTAAAGTGGAGAAACCACTAAGTCTTTCTGCTTTCAATAGAAGAATGGTGGTGCAACAGGATTTTTTTAAGAAGGATCATTTTACTAGACTAGTTTGTTAGACTTCACAAAATTATCTTTGCATCCGTTTCCTAAAATATAATGTCGTAGTCATGACAGCACACACCACAAACTTTCACTTGAATCGAGGCACGGTGAGCGACAGGAAAAAGATTCATATTCATTAAAGTGGATTTAGCTTTTGTTTTCCTTGTTTCTTTTTCAAATAGAATGTATTTAGTTCGTGTATTTCAACAGTACAAAGAAATCGTATCAGTTTGGAAACGAAGAGAACAAAGGAGAGAACGAAAGAATTTCACGCTGTACTTTTGACGCGCTATTGTTAAACTTCTGATACGAATTCCGTGTACTGGAAATGTCGGCTTACGACACATTTTACCTTCCAAAGCTACTTCAGCTCCATTTTAAGGGTAATGATTTCTAGTACAACAAAAGACTTTGGAAATGTGAGCCTGTTAGGTAGTACTTGTTCTCGCCCAGAGTAAACCAAGGTGTACTTTGAAAATGACGGGTTTAGAATGAACCATCATGCAACATAAAATGTCGCATCTTCCCGAAAAAAGGATTCCCCTTTTTGCACAAGTCTTAAATCTACTAAACACACCTTTTTATGAGATCAAGATATGTAATAGTTCCATGCCCACCAGGTATGGTACCATGATTACCATCTCCATTGAGGCTAAATATTTTCTTCAGTTTTCTTTTCAAGGGCTTTTAATGTAATTTTCATATCAACTTATAGTCATATATTTACTTCGTAATGCACATAAATTAACGCGGTTCGTAAACCTATGATCTCAATCTGTATTCAAAGCGGCCTAACTTTTCTGACACAGTTTATACCCGGAGCCCATATTTTAACTTGTTTTTTGTACAATTTATTATCTTACGTGTTTAGGTGATACTAAAAGTAAAGTAAAAAGTCTTAAGTCTGTAAATATTTCTGAGGGCAATGAGCCTGCGAGGATCTTGTAAGCCCCCATGCTTTATGCAAGTGCCGTCATGATTTATGAATTTTCATGCCTCGACAGGTTTGAATCATTGAAATCATCATTTCTGATAAAAACTTCGAACCAGGAGTCATGGAATATTTGACGTAGAAACATCCTTAAAATTTCTGACCTTTCGCGTAATAGCATAATCGCGCAAGCAAAAAGACCTTGAATGTGATCATGGGATGTATACTGAAATACACTGAACGATGATTTACGCTAAAACACAAAAGCAGATGTCTTTCAAAAACGGTAATTTATGTTCCCATTGCATCAAAAGATACTGACAAAAAGAGTATACATTGTATCTATTGAAACTTAAATGGGATACTTTAATAAGCAAGATAATTGTTGAACGTTTCCCCCTCAGGCATTACAATATAGCATTATAAAGTAACGGGAGAATGTGTTTTGTTCTGTATAATGACATTCCTACTTTCCTTTTGGAACCTACAACAGGATCGATCGAACTGAAAACAGTTTAATACGAGAATTTCATGCTTTAATAGCCATAAACACAAACGAGCAAAGACAGTAATCTATTTGCATGTTCGCATGTGCCCTTCTGAGAATTAAACCATGTGAATTTGGCAGCCTTCCCGAAAAAAAGCATAATTAGATTTTGCAATTAAAATGTACAGGTTTATGCACTGCAATTCAGCTTCTCAGCAAGCGTGCACGATATCCAATACAATCGCGTTTTCTGTAAGGCCAATTGAATCATGCAGGGCTGCTTCATTTCTAAAGTTTCCTTAACAATTTTGTCATAAATAGATGGTATATTTTGCTGCATTTTTTGTTCTTGAACAAGGTATCTTCTTTAAAAGTGCAACAGGGGACTTATTTCTAAATGTAAATTGTGCATAAAGAATGGATATAATAATGTCATGCTCATGCAAGAGACTGTTTAACGTTGATACCTGTTCACCATCTGAAGACTGCAATTCGAGTAATTAGTCAATTAATATTATTAGCCAGCATTCATAACGTCAGTTTTTTGATTAATAAAATGAGGGAAAGCACATTGAAAGTAAAGATAGACGTATAGTGTAGACATGGCATCCTTAATCTTTACTTATGAATGTTATTCTTAACATTAATTGCATGGCCACATGCTATTCAGGCTACAGAAGAAAATAGTTGCAAAAATGCAAAATGAGTCAGTTAAATAATTGTTATTGTCATTAATGCACATATCTTATTCAAGTAAAGGTTCATTATTTCGAGACACTCGAGTAACATGCAATCAGATCTTTATCTTTCTTACATTTCTAATAAGAACATTAATCATACTGAACTTACCACGGCGTTACTTGGAATGGATGCGCGGTATACCGGATTCACACAGCCGCCTTTGTGTCGGGTGCAGCCGGTGTAAACGAACGTCGGAGGCTGATCATCGCCGTCCGTTATCTGAACGCGAAGGGTGGTGTAGGCCGTGCGTTTAGGTTCGTCGATACTGTCATCCTGTTTAAAGAAACCAAAACAGAAATCATTTAATTTATGAATGGGGTAAAAATAGACATGTACATAACACAGAAAATCCCACCACCACATAGAAAAATCAACAAGGAATCAACAACTAAGATAGTCATTGCTTGGTAGGCAATTAAAATGCATTATTTACTTGTACTTGAGTTGACGATGATACCTAGCTTCGTGACGATACAAACTTTCTATCTTGAATTTGTAACTATGAACTCTTAACATGTGAAGTCTTAGCAGAAAGAAGACCTGGTGCGATATTTTACATCAATAAGATTCTTGGACTGTCTGACCCTACACCACAACTATACATTTTTCTTGGTGTTTCTATATACATAGGATTCAACCGCTAATAGGCTGTGTAATTCGGTAATTGATTTGACCATTGTACATAAGATGTGCGCTAAAAAATTTAAAATAAGCATTTATTCTAGACATTAATTATTCAGTCAGGGTGTTGTGTACAAGGAACTGCTGAAAATCACAGACAAAATTAACTACCAGTAAATGATGTATGTATAACAGGTAAAAACACACAATAAATCACTTATTCTAAAAGCAAAGGGATAATGCAATATGTATTGGCTATGATACTTCATTTTCCTACATAATTAATTGTATTATTCGTTCTACAACAGTACATTTGTGTACCTCGTTTTCGGAGCCCGGTCTATCCTAAATGTATTATTAAAATACGTGTTATTGAATAATGAAAAAGAAAACAAAGCTAAAAATGGTGATTATTAATACAAAACTGAAAATTCTTGTTATTCTTTGCAAAAAGTAAAATGTGTACATACTTTACAAAAAGTAAAATGTACAAAAATGGTAGTTATTTCAAAATGAAAATATACAAATATTTTAACATTATCAAAATTCATTACAAAATACCTATGTACGTATTTGGGAGGTGTTAAAATGTGTTACGGTGTTAAAGTAACAAATAATCTATGTTAGGAATGTAAAGTTAAATGACATTAATGTACTATACGTAAAATGTTACAGAAAAGGAATGACACGTTCTTTTGTTATTGTATAAGTATCGTAGCTTTTAATTAAACTGCACAGAAAAGCAACAAATACTTGCATCAGTGGTGACATACAATGCACAAAGGAACTGTACACTTTTCACCTTTGGTGTAAGCATAAATTAATCTCTAATTTAGTAATAGATACCAATTATGGACGACGACACAAAGATAAACACACGACTTTAACACTGAAAAAGTCAAGTTGGTGAATCACATGTCAAGCACTTACGAAAGGCTTAGAAAAATACTTACATTAGCCGAGATATTAAGTGTGTAGAATGTCCTGCCATTTGCGGCAAGGCTTTCGTAATCCAACTGAGTTGCGACAGTAATAAGGCCCTGACGTGGCAATGGTATGTAAAATTTCTGGCTTGCATCAAACTGAAAAGGAAATAGAATTAAGCGTTAATCAAAAGGTGCAATGGATTATGGTAATTTGACTGGCTGTTTGTTTTCCTTTCATTCTAAAGGCTTCATCTCGACAAAAGTTGGCGAACAATAAAAAAAAAATTGCGCTGTGGTTTTGGTTACACAAAAAGAGTTAAATTTTGCCGAAAGATAGAATTTTCTTGCTCTGTAGGCAAACGTCAACACTGCGATTTGCTGCTAAACGACATAACCATCTTTATCTCTTATCTCTTATTTTTATTGGCTAGTTTTAATTAAATATGAAGTATTTCTGGAAAATGCACAGTGGCCTCTGTCGGCTAACAACTGATATCTAACTCATTATAAAGTTGATACCAGAGTCAGTCAATATTGAACAACAAATAGATGTACATACATTGAAAGGTTCCTGGCCTGAAAAGATGGTGTCTGGTTCTAATTATATAGAGTTAAATATCATACCCGTAGTAAGATATTTTGGCTTACAGGGATGGAATTCAGACACAGTATAATATACTTTACAAGAGACATAGTTTGTTATAGCCGTCTCGTAATAAGCTGTAAGAAACCTGTCATTATATGCATCAATCAAAAATTGGCACTATATCAAAACATGACAAGTTTCCCCTCTTTGGCTAGCCTATTTTCTGATCAACAATATACAAATAAGATTATTGAAAAATTCAACAAGGATGTCATTACTTATCACGTTAGGTGATGAGACACGTAAAGATTTATTTGTGAAGAAAAAAATGTACTGGGGAGGCGGTACTTGTTGTCTTTATTAGAAACTAAATGTTACAATGTAAGGAATCGTGCCTGGGATGTTGACCCTTGCTCGTACCAAATAAGACATTTTTCACCACCTTAGTTGAAAAAAAAATCCACCAAAAGTATCCGAGGACTACGATCACAAATGTCAATTACCAAAGGTTTTATGGCAAGACGTTTGCTTGCCTTACAGCAACTGCTAGCTGTAAATGCATGTCCTTTTGTTTTTAATGGGAGGAATTACAAAACATTCATTTCTTAGACCTTTTGTGTCAAAATAACTACGCTTGAGGTTAGAAAAGGAGAAGAAAAAGAGTTTTGGCAAGCATGCATTTTCGTAGGACACAAGCATGTTGTTGTTTAAAGTAGTTGTTATCTAACAAGTGCTTTTACAAACAGAAATCACGCTGTTTGCACCTTGTGAAACAAACGTTTCAGTCCAATTTTTAACTCCAAAACCGCACATCTGATATACGTCTTTTTGCCAACATTGTCACTTCTTTGTGAAATTAAGATTTATTGCTTTTGTTGCTTAGTAAAACTCGACACCCATACTCAGTGAAACTTGTCTGATTCATCCTATTTAAAGTTCTTCCTGACTTGGTTTGAACCTAGTACTTGCAAATTCATGCATGCATGTTATTATACTGCCCTCTTAAAGAGCAATCTAATTTCAGTGGAAGTATAAAACTATTATTTTCGCTACTTAGCTTTATACTATGCAATTACACTATAGCTAATCATAACACATAGCTGTTATAGCCTTTTCTTGTCAGATGAGAATCAAAACAGAAAATTCTGAAAACATATTGGCCGTTAACTCTAAAGATGGTATTTATTTCCCAAAATCAACTACGCATATAAAGATAATATACATGACATCGAATATTTGTGAGGGCTGCCTTTCTGATAAAGTTACCAAAATACTTATTTCAGAAAACGATAAAATAAAGCGATGCTGTCTCACCGGACCGCCGTCGCCTGGTACAATAGCGAAGTCTATATCCTTGTTTCTTCCAGCATCAATATCAGTGGCTGTGATACCTCGGTACACGGTTGTACCAATAGGAGTCAACTGAAAATACGAACACAATGTTAATAATATAAAAAAGAATACTAAAAATAGAACACGTTATCTCTGAAGGGGGAATTTCCACGGCAATAGGAGTTTGGTTGTGGTCGGTAATTTAACGAGAAATGTTTGTCTCAAAAAGCCGTTATTGCTGTATCATGTGTTTTTCTGTCACGTTATTTGTTTGGTTAAGTTTTTCACAATTAAACTGAGGTACTCACCTCTCCGACTGTGATTATGTAAGGTTCACCCTCGAACACAGGCGAGTTATCGTTCCTGTCATCCACTGTTATCAGGGCCGAATAAAACCTCTACAAAAAGCAACAATTAATAGTCAGTGGAATTTTTCGAAAGTTTACATCCATTTGAAAAAAAAGTATTCTAAGCATTCTAAATTTATTTGGTTACTGATTTGTTTTCGACACCCTATGTTTGGAACATTAGGACCTGATCAGGTCAAGCCATCCAAACATTACAAAATATCATAAAGCTCTAATGTAAATATATGACAACCTCAGGCAGCAATTAGAATATCTCATTACTTGTATGTTGTGTATTGTGAAATGCAACTAATGTTACTACTGCAACTTAAGAAACTTAAGTTTCTAAACCCACGGAGACCTCAAATGACCTTAACATGTGAGTAGGAGAAAATAGTTATATCCTACTAAAGGGTGATTTTAACGCTTGGACCCGAATAACCGTGTTGGGAATTATTATTAAGATTTAATAGCTGTACAGATAGTGTACTTTAACGAAATATGTATTTATTGTATCACCTTTATGAATTTCTTGGTCAAATTAACTTTGTTTAACGTAAAATGTTTCGCTTAAGTTCACAAACGACATTTATCAGTGTCCGAAAAGCCTGAAACCGAAAGTCGAAGCTATTTTGTCCATTGACACATTTCATGAATGGTTCTATTGAAACCTGTTTTGAGACCCTCACGAGATATAAATATTGGATATACAACTGCTCGACTACATTTCATAAGCTCGAGGCTAAAGATCAAATAAATAGCCACTGCCCAGTCACTCGGTTGTAAATGTTATGAGTTTGACCCAAGTGGGCTTAGAGACCTTTACGTATTACTACAGTCAAGACCTTTAATGTGGCACGAAGTGTAGTTCCGTGCAAATATATTTTTAACATTAACGTATTTTGTTTGTGTATTTGATTTCCTTCAATACTCGTCTGAGAACATTAGTAGCCAGGACACACGAGAGTTAAGATGTGACATCAGTTTTACCGAGCCTTGGCCGTCGGACTACTGAAGACGGTTGTAGACCACACACATAAAATTAATGTTTTGATCACTGTCAGTTTCTACATAAATTTCATGTTTAATCACAATTAAATCTCGATGTTTGATTTTGGTAAATATACAAGCATTCTCTCCAATGTAGTCTCGGCAACTTCGTTTGTATTAGGATAATACAGTATATCTTATTACTATGCACAGGGAATCAATGTTACTCTTCTGTTGAACCAGAACAAGAAAAACACTAATGCAATCCCAAGAACAATGATGTATTTTTCTGTTTTATTGCATTGCCTTTGAGGTCTAGTCTTTTCTGTCAAAAGCTACTCATACTATCAGATGTAACGACTGTAATATTAAACATGTTCTCACGACATGTCACAGACTTAGCCACGAGGGGAATGACCTATGATCAAACTTGAGTCCATAGGCGGACCTATTGATTTATAAAGGACAGTTTAGAACATTACCTTAAATATATTGAAGTTTAATTTATAGCAAAGTGAAACGATCTTTACTATTACCTTGGACAATAAAGGAACTTATGTTTGGGCCAAAATTACGGACTTATCCCTCGCCGAGTACAGACTGACAATTTCAACATGTAGTTTATTTACCCATCTTCTATTAAACCCTGGTCAAAATCTTTACTTAGTCTTACATGACGAAAAGTAAAGCTTGCTTTGACAGCCCACCTGACGAGCTGACCAGTTGACAGTGAAAAATGCCACTTTTATACACTTACAAGCCATAAGGGTATCATTATAGTAAAACAGAATTTGAAGAAATGTGACTCAAGGTGTCATTGATAAACCTATATTCATAAGTTAGATATTGATATAAAAAGGTGGTAAATAGCTTGAGTGCATACCAATTCCAGCGCTTGGTATTCTGAGGTAAAGGTGCTTTTCAAGTTACGCTATCATGTTCTTTGGGGAAAAGCCATCAATTTTTAGCTTTTCAGCCAAAACGATACCTTGCAAGGATTTCACCTACTTTACCCTCTACACATCAATTATTACATCTGTCAATATTACTTATGAACGAAACACTATACAAATTACTTTCTTCAACAGAAGAAAATATATTCTTTGTTGGAATCGACATGTTTAAGAATTCATACAAAAAATAAATGCTGTATGTTTTAAATGAGCGTAAAAGCGTCATTACTCATTCTATAAAAGTTGTTATTGTTATCATCCAATTTAGTTTTATGATCTATGAATTTTGATCTTACCTTTGCACCACTGTTTCTTCGCACACATTCCACGGTAAATTCAATAACAGAAATGTCATCTCTGGTGTCCGGCCAGTCACCCTGAAGAAAACAATTGTCTACTGTAATGTCTACTTTTATCACAGAGTACTGTTTGTATGTTACATGCATGCACACAGGTTTGTATGTTACATGCATGCACACAGGTTAATGTACAATGTTATGCACATTGTTATATATATATATGAAAATATAACTAATTGTACAACACCATTAAACAACCATACATGATTAATATAACAGTTCAGTAAGAAACTTGCATAATGTTAATTAGATACTAGACTAAATTAGTATTGCAACTATAAATTAAAACAGTTTTTAGTTATGGATATTTAACGCATTCAGGACGTAACATGTCAAAATGGTCATTACGTTGGGATATTAACATCGCCTAAAAGCAAATTACAGTTCTATAAATCTAACGCATAGGGTTATTTTACATTACTTTACAAGCCGTTTTAATCGTTTACACCTTCACCTGTACATCTCGATGTAACGTGCAATAAATACAAACTAAATGGTGCGCAGGTGAACGATGACTTTCATTGTGTGTAACATTAGGAAATAAAAAGAACTGGCAAACTACTGATCTACACCTAGTAACGAGACATGTAGAGCTAAGACATTTGACGACATAAAAAAACTGTTACATTTCCGATGGTACCAAGTAATCAAGTGGGCAAAATTACAAAGTGAAAGTTAACCACTATATCACCACATTTAAAAATATTTCTCAAGACGTCATTTCTTCTTCTGGCAGTCCATTATCGGGTCTTTCGCAAAATGAAGCTTTGGGCAAATGGCTTCATTAGGTTCTTAACACTCTATTTTTGCGAAGTATTTAAAGTAACCACTTTATAATGAAGATACAGTGGAAATTCCAAGGACTCGCTTCGATGTAAGTGTAGAGACAGGGTAATAACTCTCCAGCTACCAGCATAGCGCATTGCGGGAAGGATCCAAAGGTTATTTTCTCGGACAGATACAGACTGCTCTGTACATTTCAACATATAATCACATAAAAAATTGTTTTACCTTTGGTGTGATAAGTAAGTAAAATCTTCAATACTTTTACTTATGAGTCATTTGTAGTATTATTCAATAGAGGAAGATTTAAGAACCATTTGTAGTAATAGATGAATGGTCTTTTGGTTAAACATTCCCGATATCGTTATTTAAGTCAAGAATTTCCCTTGATTTTACGAAAGATATGTTGGAAATTTTGTTAGCTGTCCCAGATTACTGCTTGATGTCTTTGCACTGATTTATCAGGTCAGTTCGCGTTAGAATTTCGAAACAGAATGGCTTCATTTGTTATGGTCTGCCCATGGGCAATTTGAGAAAACTCTGTTCGGACCGTAAAGTACAATAGAGCAGCATTTAAATTCTCCTTGTTATTCATTCTAGGAAGTAAAGGGAAGGGCTTGGGAATTAAAATTTTCAAGGGTATCAAAATCAGAAAAGTATACACACAATTTATAAATTGCAAAAAAATGTGTCCAAAAGGCAAATTTAGACGTCACAATATAAACCTTGTCACATTAAAACAAATTTCACTTCAAACACACAGGCACTTAAAAGCCATCGCCGTCTTATTTTCCTTTAAACACGAAGAAATGTATCAAATAAATCATGCACATAAGAAGATAAAGTGAAAACACTTATTAGAGGAGTGCTAGTGCCTGATTTCAACAACACTCACATATCTTCCAAATAAATTATCATCCTGGTCAACGTTGTTGTAAATAAAATATTTCACATAAAAAATGACGATCATTGCGATGAACATGAACCGCAAATATTTGAGTTCCATCTTTTTTCTGATCGCAATTTGGAAAGCGGTGTGATTTTTTTACCTCCACTGTCTCTTATTCCATGTTAAAAATACTTGAACATGTTGATGGGATATTTTATGAAATAATTAGCAAACATTTTCAAATATTTACAACTGACGGGGTACTTTTTCAACTCCCGAGCATCATCATTTGGGTCTAAAACTTTCGAATAATTACACAGACTAGGCTCAAAGTGGTTTTCAATAATTTTAGTGAAGTGACAATGTATATAAATGGTAAAACCTAATATGTTATCAATAGAATAATCACCATGCAAAGTGGTTCATGTCATCTGAGGTGAACATTCTCTTATTTACAAATGTATTAGTGGTAAAAATTGATATTAGTAAAAATCTAGCTTGTAAATATTTACATATGACATTCATAATTTAATTACAGAAATCTGCTACGATGCTTAGGCCATAACTTTGCAGAAGTTCAATGTATTGGCGCTGTTAAAATTGATGTTACATTAACTTTTGTTATACTGATTTACTAAAAAACAACTTGAAACTTACATCGCGATCAACGCTGCGGACAAGCCTTAACCTGAGCCCGTTAGATCCATCTTCGACCCGAAAGAAGTTACCGCCCCGCGGGATCATGTTACGGAGCTGGATGTCCACTCCGTTGGCGTCGTCACCGCCAAGGGTCCCTCCGATGTTTAAATCCACTATGTAGCGCTCATTGTTCGGATCTGCCAGCAGTTCTGCAACAGAGGAAAGTCTCACGTTATAAAACCATTCGCGAGAGCTCAGTGGGCAGAGCGTTGGACCCTTGATCGAAAGGTTCAGGATTCAATCCTTTTAGCAGCGCCTGTGTTCAAAATAAGTGTACCATGGTCCTCTTGAAGAGATTACGAGCAGCAGCTGAAGAAACTCGAATGTCTGTGATACACTTTAAAAATTACGCTGACATGTTTACATTTTCAAAAACACACTATTTGGATAAAAAAATTCAGCTACAGAACATTAATGATAGAGTTCATAAACAGTTACTATAACACTATTAGGCAATCGGGCCGCAGTTCTAACACTGATCTTAATTTCGAAACTTACCCGAATCTGTCGCTTCCGAGATAGTCCCACGAATAGTGACCGACGATTGACCGGGTCCAGGTTCACAAGCTAAAATTAAAAAAACAAATTTTAATTTTATATCGGATTGTATTGTTATCGTAATGTATTCAGGTTTATTTGGTTTAAATAATAAAAAGTGAAGAGGGTGGAAAGATAAGCAAAGAATGCAACAATCAAACATTTGTCTGTTTGCAAACCGCCACATTTTGAAAAGATTTTGAATTTTTTAATCTCTAGTCTAAGATGCTTAACATACCAACTCTTTACAATGTTACATCAAGAGGGGTACTTATAGTATGTGTAACTTTTTGCTCTTTTTATCAACGACTCATCATGAGTTTATGGCATGAGAATTTTTCATCGAAGCTCCATAGGAGAGTATCCTAAAATTTCAAAATCAACAAAACTACTAATACATCACCGGTGTTTTGTTCCCGTTGTACCAGTCCAGAATTCATGCCGGCCAGTTTTCATGACGCGCATTCTGTCCAGGGACAGTTTGCACACCGTGCATTGTGCAGTTGCGCTCCTCAGATAACAATCTGGGTAAATAGTTGAAATTTGTGTAGACAGTTGTGTAAAG
>JBCAUI010202972.1:0-16953 GCA_038406195.1 Haplosyllis anthogorgicola
GTCACCCAATATGTATGTGATTTGCATAACAACTAGTGGGAGTGTTGCTTGAGCTGTGGTACTGAACACAGTGTTTTTGATATTTGTGCAAATCTTATAACCAAGAAAGAAAGATGTGTAAGGTGCCAAGATGTTGGCACTGGTACTCACAAATTAGGTCAATTGGGTGAGTCAGACGTGGTTACAAATTGGACCTGATGCTGTATGCAAGTGAGACCCAGAGCCTCCTGAGGTTGACATGATTGTGCATTGATATCTTACTGGATTTGACTGGAATAAAACTATATACATTGCACTAACTGCAGACTTGATATTTTATGTTTATAAAAGCGCGATTAGAGGAATGAAACTGGATGTCTCGAAAATACTGTACGATCACAAATATGTGTCAATACATGCTGTTGCAAATAGTTTCCGTGGTGTACAACGCCCATTATGTTCACGTAAAACAAAGGAATACTATAAATAAATGTACATATTGTACTGATGGCATTCACAAAGAACAACATTAAAATTAAGGCTGGTCTTGTAACACTGCATGTACTTGTCAGTAGTATCAAATGGGCGGCAAATTTCACCAACCTGGGCGACAACTTTCATGCAAAACCACATATTTTATTTTCAAATATGATTACAATTTATTCAGCAGTCGTGTGGCCTGATCAAAGGTACATGGGCGGCAACTTTGTTAGTTTGAACGACACTCTAATTTTATTTTGACACCACTGCCTTGTGATGATTTGATGTATGTTTTGCCTTCAAAATAAGGAAAATATTAAAACAATAACAATATTACCAGGAAATTAACAGCAATGTAGAAAATCGTTAATGTACGAACAATCTGTAAGGGTGCTTAAATTAAACTCTCAGAAATCTCCTTTTAATTTTACAGGAAGTTTGATTTTACAACCCAAAAACATCCCTGTCTGTGTGTCTGTCTGTCTTCGAATGAGCTTTTATTTTTCTAATTTGTACAGACTGGTGGATACTGGATGTTCATGGACGGGACAGACGGGTCATTTCTGACAGATGATGTGACGCGTTTATGGGAAGATAGTTCATACAATAACATACCCTTGTTGGTAGGAGGAGAGCCCGTTCCTAAGGAATCTGGTACAATTTTGTTGTCTATTTCTTATTTGTACATAGACGTACGTAGTATTTCTAAACAAAATAATTTAGACAACAAAATTCACCACTGAGAATAAAATTTTGATAAAAAGGATAACCGACCGATTGGAAGAGAAAAATTTACCACAGTCACATTAACACTTATGTTCTAATGATTGTACTGATTGGTAAAGTGAGGTATGTAGTTCAAAACCGCGAATAATGCTATTTTACTAATTTTGCTTCCTGTAGATTTTGGAAACATTCAAGAAGTGAATGAAGAAGAATACAAGGCGCAGGTTCAAAGATTGGTGTCCTCTATGCCCTGGGAGATGCCATCACAAGACAATTCCTATTTTCTGCCCTTGGTTGAGGCGGCCATGTACGTTTACAATAACTGGACAAACGGGGGAAAGAAAATGGCCCAGCAAATTACCACGGTACAACCATCTTACATTGAAACGATACTTAGTTAATTCAAATATTCACCTAACATTTTGGTGTCATCAGATATTTCAGCACTAAATAATTTTTTTTCATTTGTAGATGCAAAGTGACCAGAAACAAGCAGGGCAAACAAAAATGTTATCGGTGTACGTTGATAATACAAATAAGAACGACTCTGAGAATGAACCGATCGCTTATAAATATATTTTTAACTACAGGTCGACAAACTCTCCAAATCCAGGTAACATACAAAAACGTGGCCGGTTTGTAAAAAAAGTATTATTCTAGCAAATAAATTGAATTTTTTATTAACCTATTAGTCTAACATAAACAACATTTTTATATGCTTTCAATTGAATTTCTTTATTAACCTTCAAGTCTAACGTAAACAACTTTTTTCAGATGGTTTAAAAGTAGGGTACAATATTAGATGAATAAATAATAAAAAGTTATCTGAATAAAGATGAAGTTAAATTTTCTACAGGTGTACGGATGGGTGACGATGTTTTGTACATCTTGGGTGAACCTCTCAAGTCGAACAACTGGTCGTTACAAGATCAACAAGTCAGTCGACTCATGATGGCCTTTTATGGAAACTTCATCTATCATGGGTAGGCGCTGAACTAAATTAAATTTTTATCAACTAGTTACAACCTTGGTGCGAACATTGGTTCCAAAGACGCCGATAATTTAACCGTGATCATGTAGTAATTTGGCCTGATGTTAAATTCAAGACATGTTTTTCATGAAAACACACCATAACCATTATCCTCATGTGCCTTATCTCAGTCATCAATCCACTCCTTCTTTACCAGAATCATCAATCTACCCCATTATAACTCCAGTGCAACTACCACTCCTACATAAACGACCCTAGTCCATTCCAAATTCGATATCCACCCAATTACTAAATTCACCTGATTAGGTAGGGACTGTGCCCAATACCCTTTTCGGTATGTCTTCTATTTATGGTATGCCATTGACACCAATTTGGATTGGTGTAACAACCTAAATCAGCGCAGAATACATACCATAAATGTACACATACCAAAAAGAGTTTGGGTAAAGCTCCTACCTAATTAGGTCAATTAGGTGACATTGAATTTGGCAAAAAAAACTAATATGGTACGTACATTAATTGTCTATCGTATTTGTTGACTTCAGGGACCCAACGCATAGATCAGGAATAAGCTGGTGGCCCGTGTTCGATTCCACGGATCAAAAATATCTGGAAGTCAATCGTGAAGGAGGTACCGACATCATGCAAAACTATCGCAAGGATAAAATGTCGTTCTGGAACCAACTACTACCAATGATGCTCTCAAAGATTGAGGATATTGTCATGGATGTGAAACAGGATTCAGGGAAATACGATGATTATTTGGAGACTGGAATTGGTGATACAGACAATGCAGATAAGGATGAAAATGAAGATGATGACGGTGAGGATATGGATAAATATTTTCTTGCGATGTGGGTTTTAGCAGGTGTTGGGATTATCTTAGCAATAGGTATTGTGGTTATGATCTGCATTACCTACAAGGCTAAGGCCAAAGCTTATACTTTTGAAGCGACCAAGTTATGAGAAATATTGTTTCCATGATATGAGCACATGATCATGAATTTTGGTTATCATGGATGTTAATGACACACAAAGAGGATTTTTATTCGGTTCAAATATATGTACAAGAATAACCTTGACTACGGATAATATTACAAGAATAACCTTGACTCGAAAGTTTTCAGTGTGTATTCTTGTTGGCAGTGACCTTTGGCTTATTTAATGAGTTTCGGAAATTTTACACTCACGTTGGATGAGGTTACTTTTACATTAAAAACAACAGGACTTGATTATAACCCACAAAACGATGAGCACACGCACACACACACGTGCGTGCACACAAACACACACACACACACACACACACACACACACACACATTCTTGTGGAGCCATGCATTTATGTGGAAGAGAAATATCCTAAAATCTGTATCAGATGAACACTACAATTCCATCAACTGTGTAATTTGTGTGCAGTTCGGGCATTGCCATAGATATATTTTTATACCTTCTTTAAAATTAGTGCCATAATTGTACATTTACCCACGTTTTTTTTTTTATCATTTTATAAATTATTATAGATCTGGTTAATTCTTTGACTACCAGATGACTCGTGTGTTTTAATACACACTGTAGATATTGAGGTACAAAATTCCTTTACATTTGTTTTGCGAAAACATTATTTACAAAAACTTAACTTTCTTATTCTTAAATTAGTTTATTGTACATATTTCCAATAAATATATACTTATGTACATACTTGTTTTAATCTATAAAATGTATGTAAAAACTGATACTGACAAAGTTGATAACGGCAATATAGCAATGTCGATTGGACGGAATTAGGTATTTAAATGTAAACGTAATTGTCATTGGAAGGAAAGTTTTAAGCATCTTTTGTACGGATCACAGTGCTTTTGATTGGATGATATCGACATGCAAATTACATAAATAGTGACAAATCTAATAACATAAGCAGAAATTAATACTATTTAAACTGTTATAAATATAAACTTCAAATTTATTGTAGCAGGTTTCTCCTCTAAAATATAGGCATTTCATAGATTTTTACAAGATCGGTTACATAAACGAAGAATCTGTATTAATCATAAATAAAACTTACCTAGATATCACAATTAATTAGCATTTAAGTTAGATACAGTAAATAGTATACAGTAAATAGTATTAATATGACAAGTCATTTTCAGTTAACCTGTTTCTGCAAATTGTAATATTATATAAAAGAGAATGCTGAAAGTTTATTTTGGCTAGAAAGCATTTTCATAAAGCATATTTTCTTTGAGCATATTAAAAGACGACGAATATTTCTCCAATAGATTTTGTACAAATATATAACCATTACAAACTGATGTAAAATAATAAAATAGTTCATGATTATGGGCGGATCTCTAACAAACTCTACGATAGTTCACATCCACAGCACAAACATTAAACAATACTATTCTTCATAAACTGACAATATAATAGATTACGTATGTAAAATTCTGATTACTTGCTCTTTTTCTGTTACAAGTTTGGTTGCAAAATGAAAAGAAATTTCTCTTTACATTTACTTCATAAGAGGCAGGGAAAGTTTGCTGGATGTGCGGTTTACTGTTTGGATAATCATCAGCTAATACTGCATCTATAATTACCACAATTTTCTTCAGCACCACTACTGGTCAATATATTTAAAGATTTAAATATTTTAAAGGTTTAATATTTCGGTACTGGCATCATGTCTTGAATATCATAGCATTGAGATCTAACAGATAGCAGATCATGAAATTTCTATTAAAGTTAAACGCCTTACAGCAATAAATTTCATGCCAACCTGATTCACTTCAATTGTTGCGGGGGAACTTTTATAGTAATTTCATGAGCTGGACATGCAATAGGAAATGTCAAAATGTGGGGGGTTTTTATTTACAAAGAGCGATACATTGCAACCCAATATTTAGCGTTCTTTATAATTGAAAACATTCTGAGCAATTACAGCTTAAGCGGCTATGTGAGGCGTGCCTAGTTACGTTACACAGATGAACACACTCAAAATTAATTCTTCAATAGGATGAAGTTCACATCACTTTGTTATCTTTGACCTGCACTCTGTGCTGTAAACATAAACATTATTTATTTTAAATACTAAGAAATCCCCATAATTTTTACGAAATATTTATTTGTAGACTACCTTTGTACTAAGCTGTAAATCATTTACCGTAAATGTCCAATTCATGGCGCATGCGCGATCCACTTATTTTAGGTGTGTGCCTCATTTAAAACACAGCTGGAGCCAGTTTCTTTCTAATTTTGATCAACACTAAATAGGTTAGAAGAGCTATATATGCACTTTTCCGAAATAGGGTATCAAAAGTGTTACCTTTTATTGAAATATTTATAATGTTTCAATCAATATGAAACTTATATGAAATGTGTGCATGTATTCCTTCCCAAACATCGCAAACTGTTGAAGTAGGATGGAAAAAAGCCCTCTGTCAACATGTTAACAATAAAAAGTTACGAGGCTATGAGTAAAATTGGGGTAAAAATGGGAGTGCGCCATGATTAGGGCATGCGCCATGAATTGGACATTTACGGTTTTTCAGTATGTAATATTGAAATTTCGACTGACGACTGTTGAAAATTTAAACCAATTCAGCACATTTTTATGGGTTAACAAATTTTCACTTGTAGCTTACCATGTTTAAGTATATTTTGTCTAGCCCGTAGAAATGCCATGATATCTGCGTCGGCCTGTGCATTACCAGTCAGTGGAATAGCTGAGCCCCCGGTCTCACCCGCAAATCTGTATTACACAAGGAATGCGTTAAAATAGAAGTTACAGATCCAGCTATGTAAGGTTTGGTTTAACATTGATATCTTTGTTGTTGAGAAGATTCTGACTCATGTTTTATACATAATAAAAATAAAATAAAGTAATACACGAATCACATCTAAATAAAATGGAAAATGGCATAACTATACACAGGGTACCCTACAGTAGTTTTGAAAGCTAAGTGGCCACACTACTTGAAGCTCTTGTAACCAAAGAACTTACCAGGCAACCTGATTACATGCAAAATGCACAGAATATAAGTATTTTCTTATTTGCCAATGAAAATATAAATCTTCACTTAGTTCCATAATTGTCTCTGACTTCCCACATTTACTGTAATGTTTTCTCTGATAGAGTCTCCTTTGGAAGTTCCAACTGAAATCCACGTATGATATGTGACATTTATTACATTCAGTGATAAGTCCGAAGAGTTCGTACCTTTGTTTGGATGAAGCTGTAGATTCCCGGGAGCTGTAGCCGCTGGTGGTGCCCTCTGATCCTGCCCCACGGTACCCCGTGGCTCCCCCTGCCAGACTGTGCTGTATGTGCGCAGGAATCGGTGCTCCTCGTGAGCTACTGGGTGGTGCCGAAGAACTGGATGCCAGTGATGTCTGAAATTATAAGTATTGTGAAAAATCGTTTACTTAGTTCTTGCTGTTGTTGAAAATTCTACTTCATTCACTTTGTTCTGCATGCACATTGTTCTGTGTGCATTTTCAGCAATTGTGTGCCAAGCCTGGAATGGTCAATTATTCATCAATAAGAAGAGTCAGCTTCACAGACAAGACTACACGACCCAAATGATAAATAGTTAACAAACAGATCTATTATGTGCTCTATTATGACACGTGTCATAACCTAGAACGGATCTAGGTTTTCTCGTTCAAGAGGATGCAAGGAATGCATTAAAGGCAGTAGAAGGGGTGTGCTTTACAGTATTTTCCCCCAAAACCCCATGAAAGTGAAAGAAGTTTCAGTTACTCACGGGGCGAGTGCCAATGTACACACATGAAGAGAATGAGGCACAGAACTTACCCTGGACGACGTAGCTGATAGTGACTGACCGGTTGGTTCAGATTTACTGGAGACGTTGGGTGAAACGGGTGGCGTGCGCCAGGCAGACTTCGCCTTCACTGGAGGAAGATTCTTAACGTGTGCTTGTTGTTCCTGCACGAAAAACGATAACATTTAATGTAATTTCTGGGTAATTACAGTTAATCTCCTATTTAGTGCAAATTATTTGTAGTGCAAATAATTTGTAAGTCCAAACGTGACGGAACTGAAATGAAAAATATATTTTATTCGAGATGGAAATTTGCGGAACAGAATAATGCTGTGAACCAAGAAGAGACATAATTATAGCTTTATTTGCCAGTGGTACAGCCCAATAAAATACTTGCATGCTGGTCTCATAGAAGAAGACTTCGACGGTTAGCATAATAAACAAATCTACTAAACGCCAACGTCACAAAAAAATCAACAAGGAAATGAATGGATGACGCAGGCTTTGATTTCTTTTCAAGTGGGTGATTGTTTCAAATATTAATGCTCATTTTTGTCGACTGTAATAGGCTATTATCATTCAGTCAGTCTGTATTAGACGTGTCATTATGTTCCTATTCATGCATTAACAAACGTAAGCCGCTCTTAGTGGTGACTCCACTTAACGCTTGCTTGGTGAACTTCTGATGAACCGTGAACAAATTTTTTCCTTCACAGTTACCTGTTATATTGATGCAAGTACGCTTTGATTGGATAACGATATCATTGAAATGAATATTAAACGCTTTTTAGTCTTGTCTATTAATTATATATTGGCTGTAGGATAATATCCCCTGATGAATTTTGACAACTTGAAAAAAATATTTAATTTTTGATAATATTATCTTCATTAATGCCAAGCCTTATCCGGTCATAAATGAAAGAAATTATTTTGCACTTTATCACCAAGTACATAACCAAATTTCTTCAATTTTTCTCGGGATGGGGATTTTCGTACATTACACATCTTCGCTAAAACTACATGTAAAAGAAGCTAGGTGCTGGAACGACTACAAGTTCTTCATTCCTTTTACTGATTTATGCGTTTGCAATCATTTCAGTATTTCTTTCTCTGTCTTACCTGGGCTGCAGCAGCTTGCTGTACCCACCAGAGCTCAAAATCCTTCATCAGCTTCATCTTGGATTTTTCCAACAGATGTTGTAGGTGTTCGATTTCTGTCTTCAAGTGTTTTAAACGGTTCACAGTGTCTTTGTACCTGCAAGAAAACAACTTTACTAAAACATCTGACTGTTGCTAATGTCAATGCACTAAGTACCTAAGTCCCCCGTGTAGACGTGGGCAACGAGCTTTATAATTCCTATTGTAAAACTCTTTCACGTGGGTAATGATTAATTCTCTGTTATTGCTGTCACATATTCTTAAATGAGTACAATGTCCATCATCAAACTGGACGTATTTCTGTTCCAAATATATCAACTTCATATTGGACGATGGTAGTCACTTTAAAGTGTATTTCAAAGCAGTAAACTGAATCTTTCTTACCGATTCTTCTCTTCCTCAATCTGCCGCCTCATTTCCATCTCCATGTCATCCGGTTCTGGGTTCTCTGGATTAACTAGACCTGGAGGCGGCAATATACAATGTCATGAAATTACTAGTATTCACATTGTAATTTTATAATGTAAATAACACCTGTCGTTCTATGTATTTTATTTCTAGCTTATTCTCTCTTATCTTTACATCAATCCAACATTACCAATAATGTACGATTCAACAAATGATGCTGGGCACCAAAGACCGCAAACATACCTTGCATAACCATGGACATTCTGTGCTGCTCAATAGAACTCTTTAATTTGGCTGAAATAAAACAAAAGTAAATTGACTCGGGTTTTGTTTTAAGCGTTATTTCTAACGATAGTGGATTGGTTCAATGAGAGAGATAGAAGTGTCACATTAAGATATTCAACCAAGACATGAGTAAGTAAGTACAGTTACTCCTTTTGAACGGCCATACGCTTGAAAGGGCACTCCAATTTTACGGGTAGTTTGCCTTCAAGTCAATTTTGTCTTTTTCTACTATTTTAACATCCACTTGAGAGAGCACTCCAGTTTTACGGGTAGTTTGGAAGCAAATTTAAGGCACCCTTTGAAGAGGAGTTCTACTGTAGGAAGTAATAATGAGTTAAAGTTACATTATAAATTTATGTTGATACACAAAGACTTGTAATATATATATATATATATCAGTCTATATCGATTAGGTTTATAGTTGTACGAAGTTCTTTAGGTACAAAATCAAGAACCAGAGCTCTTAAATGGAAAGAAACTAAAGCATAGGGTGAAACCTTTCACTAATCAGTGATTGAAATCTATTAATAGCAACAAAGGAAGGAAACGAGTAACTCTGTCCTCATCGATCAATTCAACTCTACAAAACGTATCCTCATCCCGGATAGAGCATCCTATACGATACTTCTATGAAATTTTGATTGGAGAAGAAACAACAGATTCCTAGATTTATTGATGCCCAATCTCCCCTGCAACGCTGACCTGAGTGATGCGTCCTTACAAAGTGCAATTGGGCACCAGGAGGCCTTTGTATTCTATTGCCAGTATCATAAAAAATATATCTATTTTCTATGTCCCTGATGTAGAAGTAGCTGTGAACAAATGGGAGCCCAGGTAATTTAACGACATGATTTTAGCTACATTCAACAGAATGCAGAGTACTGACAGAAGTTTACATCGAAAATGGTTTTTAAAATGGGAAACACAGAATATGTAAATGGGAGGTTACAAACATTTCGGTCCAAAGAGTTTGTCAATTGGTACTGAATGAAATTTTGGCCGATCGTGACTGCAATTTTTAGGAGTCCGTTGCAATTTTTGGACAAGGACAATACTCAGTCCTTTGGACCTAATTTGGCAACCAAATTTGAGAATAAACTTCTAATGTCCGGAGCTGATGACCCCTTTCAATTAAGCAATCAACTTTGACATTTTGCGTGATAAACTAATATTGACGGAATAGATAATCGAAGAGAAAGAACCTGTTATCTTTTCATATCATTAAAGAGTAATTGTTGTCATCCTAATGACCAGACAAGGCATCTGATTTGCTATGTGTAATATTAGAGCACTACACGTTAAAACATACAAATCAGATTTCTTTTGAACTTCATAGATGAGTAATCTAGTCAACTGCCCCATGTTACTTTGTTGTTCTTACGCAACCAACTTTCTTGGTTAATTTTGCAAAACTGTCCAACAATAATTTGTACTAACCCCTATCTTTATCACTTCTGTATCTAATCTACAACTGAATGAAAAGTTTATTACGATTGGCTATTAATTAATGCTTACTAATTTTGGCCTTGGCTTTGTTGACTTGCTCTCCCAGTTGTTTGGCTTCAGCATATCTCTGTTTGAGTACAGCCTTGTTGTTTTCTATGGTTTCATTATGTTCGTAGTCTCTCTTGAAAATCTCGTAGGCCTCTTGTCGACCCGTCGATAGCTGTCCCACTGAAAATAAAAAATTTACAGCGTTTCTAAAATATTTATTACTTTTCACAAAGTGCCAAATCCGTATCATGCGGTAAAAGGAAGAGAGTCAGACACAACGACGTAAATATATGACCGAAGTTGACCTGTTGTAAATTTTTGAACTTCTGCGTAAGACGGCGTGTAATAAAGAATAAACGCTAAGTTTCTTTCTATAATGCGGCATTCTACCCAGTAAAGCCTTTCACCAAAAAAAATTGCAATTAATTGCCCTTCTCAGGTAGGGAAGCTGGCTACATTTTTTGCAGCTTCTAGTGGGATTGTGGGGCGATCTAGTAAACCTATTGTTAAGTATTTTGTATTTACCCCTTGTGGAGAAACATGAAACCCAATAAAAGAAATTTTCTGAAATGTGAGACAAACGATACACGATTTATATTATTTTGTTACGTCGCGAAATTTCTGTCTTATTCATTAAAGATGGACTTCATGACTGAATTCTGCCCAGAAACGGGGTACCTCAAAGAAGAAAGAAAACTGTGATCAAATTTCGCATCATATAATTCTTCTACCCGGTTATTGGCGACGTCTATTTTTATCAATTCAATAGATTCGTGGTCCTATGCTTGTCTCGTTACTGAAGGGATCTCCAGTATAATTTGCGCAATATCTAATTTGTTACATGCCATGCCACTACAGATTTTTTTTAGAAAGTATATTTACATGAACCGGTTCCCTGCCATTATGTCCTGATCCAGGTATCACATATCCATGCATGATATTCAAGTGCACACGACCCACAATATGATGATGTGATTATTTTATTATTTTGCAGAAAAGTACTATACAGGCCTGAAAAAAGCACGCACGCGTGCGTCTATTTAAAAAATTATATTTGTACTACTGGCTATACTGTTAAAATTGTCCGTCTGAGGTCAGACTATTTTTATTTGTTGGATTACGTATCAATGGAAGAAATTTTTGAGAGCGGCGATCGGAAAAAAAATAAAAATAGACTTTGAGGTACATTTTTGTCATTTTGATTAAAATTCACAAAATTGATGAACAATTTTTCCAAACAATGTTTGTCAAAGTGATGGAAAGTGATGATTTTGTATTATTTGGGCTCTGATTCTTTTTTTCTTTTTTTTTATTTCTTGATTTCTGAGAGCGGCGGGAAATGTAATCCAACAAATAAAAAAATTCTGGCCTTACCCGATACACTGTACGGAAACGCAATTATGAAGTGAAAGATAACTTCTATCGGGTTATCCCAGTCAGGACACATTTACATTTGATAAATATGAACAAAGTGTTACATAAAAATGATTAGAACTCAATATTGTATTTTCTTACTCAGTTTGTCTTCAAAACGAACCAGCCAGTCAAGTTTTATACTCAGCATTTCTTTCTCCTTCGTTTCTTTCTCTCTGTCCTTATCTCGTCCCTTTCTACTCCTTTTTCTTTCTTTCCTTCTGATTTGTTCAATTCCAACTCTTTCAATGTCTTCCTCTGTGAGAGGCTCAGTCATGAAATTCAAAGACGTGCACAACATGTCTGTTCTGTGGTGCTTGGCTTTCTTAGATCTCTAAGTTTTCCGTAGATTCCTGTCTTTATATGTTTTTTTCTTGACTGTTTCTTCCTTACACTTCTTTTGCCTTCAAATTCTCTTCTTTTTTTTTTGGTCCTGAGTAAGGTTTAATTTTGCTGATACTAGTTAATCCCGCAGTGTACTTAATGGTGTTCAGGTCAAAACGTTTTGAATTTGTCTCACTATGATTATTCTTCTGTAAATCAGCATATCAGTGTTTTACTTTATATCTATCAACAGTGTACCTACACAAGCTATCAACAGAACTATACGAAATTCAATGTTTAACATTTCCTGTATTATCTTGATGACTCTCACACTAAATTTGACATCAATGTAGCACTTCTGCACAAGTTCATTAAAACATTTACTTTTCAACCCACAATGATCCTTCAAGCACTCTTAGTTACCATTTTTCACATATGGAAACATAATGATGTCAATTGTCAGTTTATACCTTTTAATTGCAACAAAGTGCATTTATTGGTATCTTTTTACAAACGCACCTGAATCTCCTTCAATAGCCCAAATTAATCTGAAATTATTGCACAAAAATCACCCAACAGTTTTCCTGGAAGAAATGTGAACAACTGCGCAAAGTGAAGCTAATTTTCGTGCGTTTTCAGTAGCAGATCCCCCATTATTAGCCAAATCTGTTCGGCAATTAAACGCCTGCCTTTCATAGACGAGTTCACAATGTTCTAACGCTTCGATTAAATAACGGCAAACTGCTCTACACAACAATTTATTGCTAATAATTTCCTTCCTACAAATTGTTTGTTCTATATTTAATGACTATGTGTCCGACAGAGTGTCCATTATCCCTTTGTCAATGGGATTAGGGTGGGATTAGCGCTGGACATCAAAAAGAATCAAACTGCCCATCCAATGTAAATCTTTTCTAAGAGCCTTGCTACTGAAATAGTTGCATGTATGCGTTTTTATAGCAATACTTTTTGTCTAGATCAAAATGACAGTAAAGCGCTCTGTAGAAGTGAAGTCCTCTTTAGTGAGCCAATGGGTCCGTTAAACCATGTTTTCTTTCTCTCTTTCCTTTTTTTTTGGGAGGGGGGGAGGATAGATGGGGGGTGCAGTTCTAAAATATTGCGGTCAGTGTCAGCAGAATAAAAGAGATAAAATTTGAAAAAAAAACTGCCAAGAGAACTTTGCTCATAAATTAGGATGTATGAAGCTTTGTCACATTTATTGCTAAAATGTCTCATTGAGTGCCTATCACAATTTAAGAATATTTCAGGCCACAAGTCTTAAAAGTGTAGCATTTGTTTGTTACAAAACTCATGTGTAGGGGAAACGATGAAACTTTCCTTCATTTATCACTTATTCCTCTTTCAACTGGGAAGCAACAATACTTCGCTTCTGTCCTTTTTCGCTGAGGCAAACAAACTTGTATCAATAAAATTACTTTCAGAATTATCCCAAAGGTTTGCTAGACTTTGGGACCGCAAAATATGGGGTTTCACTAATGCCGGAAAACCGGGTAGTGAAAGACTTCATATCAACTGAGCTACAGCGTGATAACAATAGATACCTCATCGCTTATCGACATAATACTGGTGTGTCAAATAGATTTTAAACAAATCAGTTTTTCATAACTTAAAATACGTGCGGCATATTTCGAATATTAAATTCCTTATTTTAGTTTATTTCGTCATGTGCTTGATTTTCATTTCAATTATTTTATCTCTTATCATCTGGTTTCGTGAATATTCTATCTTACCAAAATTTGGCAATTTTAAACAGGTAACTACAATCAAGAGCAACAAACCAATTTACCTAAAGTACGAATTTTTCCATTTTTGCAACAATTTTATGCTTTTGTAAAAGTTAGATAAATCAGATTAGGAGACCTTCAGTATGGGTTATATACCTAAACTTCCAAGACGCACACACATATCATTGGCGGATCTAGGGGGGGCGCCGCCGGTGCGCGCCCCCCCCCAACGGCCCAAATTTTCTTCGTTTTCATGCACTTTTTGCTAAATTTTGGGCGAAAATAGGGTTGGCGCCCGCCGGGCGCCCCCCCAACGGGAAATCCTGGATCCGCCCCTGCTGATGCATGTGAAAGGAGCCCAGCCAGCCATGCTGCATACGTGCTTATACAGTGTACACCTCTATTGGTGGAAAAGGCAGGTGTCACACTAGATGTGACCCTCGGGATCACCGCACACAAGCAAGTAAGAGTGCCACCCTGGATTTAAAACCCATGGGGACGGTCACACTAAGTCCAAAACAAGGGTAATCAGTGGCCCCATAAATGGACCCTGGTCCAACAAAACCCTCTTTTTTTAAAAAAACAAGAAGATGTTTAGATAAAAACTCCTTTCAGTTTAAAATGACTAAATTTCATGCTTTCTTCTTTTAGAAGGGTTTTTCTTATTTCAATCTCTACCAAATCTACCTAAATTTCCAGATACGTGAACAATCTGATTGTTAAATTGATTTTTCTCTCCAGGCAATTTTCAGTTCAGGTTAATACTAATTTCAGTCCAGTGATGGAATATTGTTCATTCTTTGTTCCAAAAATTACCAAGAAGCTTACATTTGAATTGATTACAATTCAAAGACAAAATATTAGCATTAGAGGGGGTCAATTGACATGTCTAGGGAATTTTATAAATTAGGAAAACTTTATTAATAGGAAAAACCTAGAATAAATAGTACAGCGTGTACTTCCTATGTTCTCTAGCCCAAAATTGAAGGAGCTGAAGGTGTACCATACTTTTCAGGTGAGATCAAGAATCGAGTGTTCTAGACTATGCTTGGAAGAGGAAGGGTGTAAAAGTATCAATCTTATCCGTCTTAACAACCAAGAATCAAATCATGCTACCATAGAAACGGCCATGGTAACCAAGTACATTTTTCGCTGTCAGTTGTCCGGCGACAAGGGTCACGTGATAGGAAATATTGTTTACAACGCTAAATGACGATAACTATTCATGGTAGGAATTGATTTCAAACTGTAGGCACTTGCCAACAAATCCAGGAGACGCAAGTCTCCCCCCTCTACGGCAGGGAGTTTTTTCTTCATTTTCCTACCCCTATTGCCGACTTTGGATAAAAAATTAGGCCCGTACCACCTCCTACAAGTTTGGGGCGGCCATACGTGTACATGAAACCCTGCATCGGGCAGCAATTACACCAGAAATTAATCTATAAGTTTGGCCCACTATAAAGTGACTATTGAAGAGACCATTGATTGTGAATTCATCTTTGCGCTTTAAACAAACGAAATCAATTTCAGAGGCTTGTTTATTCCCGCTGAAGAATTTAGAATTTTAAAAGATTAAAGCTATGCCTTTAAGGCTTATGATTTTAGCCACCATTGTTTTAACAAATACCCTGAACATAGAAATAGATGCATTAATATTAGGATGCCCCTGGTATCATGTAATTATTAGATGGAGACACTGATGAATCGACCTATTTCCTTCAGCAATATTGGGACTCTGATAACGATTTAATATGACAAATGTTGTGCAATAGACAAACGGAAGTAGATACATTGGCCTAGCGGTATCGTTGACGACTTCTGACACAGAAATCCAAGTTCGAATCTAACACTTTTAAAAAATATTTTACAGAAAAAAACATTTCCGATATATTTGCTTGAAATAGTTTTGTCTCACAAAAACGTTAACAGAAGTGATTGCATGGTCAACTTGATCAACACTAATTTTGTCTTGCATGACCTTACCATTTGCCCTTCTGCTAATCGATTAGAAATATATTCCTCTAGGAAAATCAGTAGCGGATCCGGGGGGGGGAGGCTTTAGGGGCCTGGGCCACCCTAGCCTCTGTTAAACCATGTTTGTCCGCCATTTTGGGCCCCCCTCCGGCTGTTAAAATATGTTTGGCGGCCATTTTGGGCCCCCCCCTCGAACTAATTTCTGGATCCGCTACTGAAAATACAATGAAAGATACACACAAAAATTTGTAGTGGGACAAAATTATTATTAACAAATATACTGAAACCACATGAACCAGTATCTTAAATTTCTGTAAAGTGAACATAGTCTTTTGCTTCTCTTAGTTTTTATATATATTCTGAATACGACACTTCTGTATGTAATGTTCAATAGACGATTTTGTAATATTTTGCCTGCCGATTCTGCCAAATTTGAGGGGCCTTTTAATATTATTCTTGGTAATATACGTAGTTGCATACTTTGTAGTAAAAACAGAAATGAATATTTTTTGTAATGGAATAAAACTTATCCATTTTACTATTGACATGCCAGAAAAGTAGATTTTATGAAAAAATTATGGATAAATTTTGAATAGATAATGTTTTAATCCTGTCACACCATTAATCCCTTATCCACCAAAAGCGAAACAGTCAATAGGTCGTTATTTAAAAATGAAAAAAAAAACAGCTGACAAAACTTCTTTTATTATTTTAAAGCATTTTATTGCAAATTGTTAAATAAATTCAGGCGGACGTTAGTAACAGATAAAAAAGACGGCAGTTCGCTTTTTACTGTTGTGATGTATTACACCATATACATGCTAATAATAGAAGCTCTCCATGTCAGTATAAAAAAAAAAGATATGATTTTTTGCTTCTTGCGTCCAATCTTTTGTGTAGCAACGTAACAATCTAATTTGATTAACAACTTGATTTGTAGCACCGATCACTGCAGACACATATCACAGACATAGAATAAGAATCAAAACAACTGTTATTTTTCACCAGCAGAGTTTAAAATCGCTCCGTTTAGTACAAACTGGTATGTTATGAAAAACCACTCATACGCCCATCCATATTTAGCACTTCCGGCATATTTATTGCACTGTACGTTTAATGCATGTAGAAGGCTCTGAAGCTGTACATTGGCTGTACTTGTCTTTGAAGCTGTTGTACCCCAGTATATAAACCAAAGT
>JBCAUI010203083.1:0-16952 GCA_038406195.1 Haplosyllis anthogorgicola
TTCATCTACTGTAATGTTGCTGGAAACAGTACAGTTTCTGCTCAATATCTGTTGCGTTACCGTTCTCATGTCTGCTTTTATTTTTGTCTTTGGCAGAGTAATTCATGTCATATCTGCCTCAGCTGTTGTTAAGCTGTTATTAAACTATTGTTAAGTTGTTCCAGAGAAGAAATAAACATTATAGAATGAATATTAAGCTTTCGCTTGCTCTGTGCATTCACTCTGCCTCACAACCAATTGATGCTAGTCGACACAAATCAAATATGACTTCCTCCTAGGGTCACCCAACACCCATGTATCCACCTCCCTGGGACACCCACTACACATTTACACCCCATTTCCAACCCAAACTCGATTCTGACTGCCAAACTTTCAATTCTCGCAAAATTGTAAAATGGCCCAACTCCACTCCAACACTTACCATTCACACCAAATCAAAAGCAAATTACTCCTAGAGTCAGCCCTCACCCATGTATCCACCTGCCAGACACACCCACTGCACATTTACACCCCATTTCCAACCCCACCCCTACCCCACCTGTCTAAGGGCTTGATTAAAAAAGTAGGAGTAACATCTTTTTATTCTTATATTAGGACCCTAGCCACTCCACCCCACCCCGACCCCATTTCATTCGATAGACAATAAGCGGTGTGGTATTAATGGAACAGTGTAGTAAATTAGAGATGTTAAAAGAAATTTTATATACTCGACGGATAAGTAAACCTGAAGTATAAGTAACACATTGCAATTTAGGGGGCAAAACATTGTTGCTGTTGTCTCCCCTCATCAAATGAGACCAAAGACAGGCTAAGGTCTGAGACTAATCCAAAATATAAAAATCGATTTTGACGCAGTTATAAACTAATTATGTATAATTTTGGTGTTTGACATAGTTGCATAATATAGATGATTTGGATTGCTTCAACCACCTCTATCTTGTAATTAACCGTTTGGCCTATGGAAATAAGCATTGGGAATTTGGGTTGCTTGGAACAGTGTGTATTCAAAAGTAAATTGCATGCAAATGGAAAGGCAATACCTTATCAACCAATAACCAGTAAGGGTAACTTGGTACCATTTGAAATAGTTCTTGAAAGTTAATTACGAAATGTACGTCAACAAGGTTGCCATCGCGCTATTTAAATACATGTACGTGTACTCAGATTCAGTTCAGAGTCCATGTGCACTCTGCATGACCGAAATAATGTGCATGAGTGGACGATCCATGTGTTCGTATATCAATAAAATACATTTTTCATTTCTTGTGTAATGTTTTTACATTCCGCGTATGTCGTTTCCATTTGCTTGTTTGCCTGTTTGCCTGTCTGCCCGCCTGTTTGGGTGCCTTGACTTTTGATTGCCTTGGCATAATAACTTCATTTTGGTATGTGGGACCATGGCAATTGTTAATTTGCAATGTATTGATATATTGCCTTCATTACTTATGTTTGAGGTCAAGGTCATGAATGTCATATAAAGATCAAGGTCAAGTTTTACATTTTTCGATTTATTTAAAGTTTAATAATCTATTATTAGCTAGCGGAATGTGAGCCCCCTGCCGAGGGCTTTCTTCTTGATGGACGATTATTTGACTCTGTATCCCACACAGTAGGACTAGCCATTTGATCGTTGAAAAGTGTGCCTTCATTTGAATGTATGAAATTTGCTTGTAACAGGTTCGCGACTTGCTGCAGCAGAAATAGCACCAGTCAGAGATGAACAAGAAGAAAGGGTTATGGCTGAAGTTATGAGGCATGTATAATAGACGCACTTGTCCCCAGATAGTTGGATACACTCCTCCCCGGACATATCGATATTTTTGGCGCGGAAAAAGTATCGATATAAGTGGGGAAAATATCTAAAATATCGATATATACATTTTTTTCAAAATTTACTTTTTCATGGAATATGATTGAGGGTCATCTCTAGTGTCTCCACCCATAGTTACCCCTCATCTGGGATAAATGGAAATGGGTTTCAAATTAGTCTTAAGATACAAAAGTTATCTAAAATTAATAACAGTTGTATAATTTAAAGAGAAAATTTCAATGGTCCAATATGCCACTTTGAACAAATGGATTTGTGCACAAAAGCCAATTGACAAAGGCGAAGACACTAGAGATGATCCTCAATCATATTCCATGAAAAAGTAAATTTTGAAAAAAATATCGATATAAGCGGGGAAATTAACATTGGGGTCTATGAAAGAAATTTGGCGCGGAAAAATTTATCGTTATAAGCGGGATATCGAAATAAGCGATATCGATATATCCGGGGAAGAGTGTATTTTTGTGCTGGAAACCCATTGTCTGAAAAGTCATTCTTTATTAATAGCTTGATGTACAATGTCAGTTGCAGCCATTTTTCACTTGTATTAACAAAAATAATAATGTTTACCTGTTTTGTGCGTTTAAGCTCTCTGTTTGCGGCAGTGGTTTGGTTGCTATGCCAACGGGTTCATCACTATGGTAACGCATCAGCGCGCTCTCCGTTAGCGCTAGGGTGGCCAGAGTCGGCGGCTGAAAGGGCACAAATTATACAAGGTGGATTAATATATTTGCAAATTTATATCTGATGAGTGAATCGTAAACGGTAACACTTCTTTCAATTTTTGGACGACGCGTACACCGCTTCTAGACTACATTTGTTACAACTTTTTTGCACGGCAGTTCTTCTGCGCACCTCAACAACTCAATTAGTTGGTTTATTTTACCCTTAATTTCCCTCAATATTTCTTCTTAAGTGCCTAAAAGACCGCTCGCACAGCGTGCCAAAATTGACAAAGAAACGTCACGAAAGCTACCCGACTTTGCTAGAATGGGTACCCTTGAAAGGGTACCCTTTTGAAAGGGCACTCCAGTTATACAGGCAATTTTCATTCAGGTTTTTTGCATTTTCTAGTATTTCATGTTAATTTTAAGGTCACCCTGTTATAAAGGCAAAAGATTACACAAAATTTTCTCATAAAACAATGATTTTTTCCGATATCTACTGGATAAGGATCCAAACAAGACATTTAGACAACAATGATTGTTGGTAGAATGACCACAGTTGTTCCAAAACAACTACAAATATACTGTATTTGAATTACATTGGTGTTAGTTCTTCATAAAATTGTGTTCATTTTTGGAGATTTGTTTCATGACAAGTGAATTTTAAGTCAACAACTTTTCAATAGAGTATCAATACCCTTTTGAGAGGGCACTCCAATTTTGCGGACAGTTTCTCTTAAATTTTTTGCTGCCCTTTCAAGAGGAGTTCTACTGAATCTGAAAAAAACCCAAAATGGTGAGTGCGCTCGTCACAACGTATGGTCGATGTAAAGGAAGAATATATACAGCAGTGATCATATAATTTTGCCATCATACATCTCCTTTTAATTTCTTCTTTCGCAGAACTCTGTAAGTCAGTGTGAAGTAATGCAGCAAACAACAACTCCAGGACGAAAGCTATCACTTGCAATTACATTCGTAGACAACTCCTTCCGATTGCAATTTACACTTATTTCTTGCAGTCGCTTACTGCGTGTTAAATACCTGCACCGCAGGGATAGACTGACTGCCGGACAAACCAGAGATAAAACATTAGGATCAAATATGGCTGCCAAGTAAAAGAATATAGACCTGTATTCTTTTATAAGAATGACGTCTATTGAAGACACGAAGACCCTAGAGTAAATTCCAAAGTCAAAAACGCCTGGACTACGATGGTTGACAAAGAATGAACACATGGTTTATATATGTGCCAAAATAAATGAAAAAAAAAATAATATGACAAAAAAATGGAAAAAAATGGAAAGCAGAATAATGTAATATGTTTCTTAATCTTTCACGTTCTTACGAACGTCACTTGTTCCCTCACAACTAAGTATTTCCCAAATATATTGTATCCGCTAAGTGCACTGGGCTGATATACAGCGGTGCAGTTAGGTAAATTGATAAATAAGGCAGGGATAGGGGGCCTGGATATGTACAGTATGTGGAGACATTCGTCTCCAGAACAATAAAGAGCTGCTGGATCTACACAGTAAATTATTCAGTGTATCGTTTCACTTTATTGCAGTTCCGTTATAAGCCTATTTGTGCATTAAAGATTCATGTGACTGACGGCACAAGTGATGATTTTTGTATTTCAATGTTTTTTGTAAAGGATTATACTAATGCATAGCTGAATAAGATTGCCTGGTTTCTCTTGTTTCCGATACGAAGCTTGATTTATTAATGCATTTTTATTCACGTATATCAAGATGTTCAGTTGAACAGATATTGCATGTACAAACGTGGAATGTATAATTTCCTGAGTATACTTTCCTGTTTTGAATCCTTTACTTTCAATTTGAATTAAATCAAGGCCACACAAACGCAAATTTTGTGTCCCATAGTCATTTGCATGTATTCTGATAAAACCATCCTAAACTCAGCATTGGATGCAACAAGTAACTTACTGCTGATTAAGGCTGTCTACTTTTGGTTTTGTACGGAGTGAGACAATCCAATTCCAGGGACTTACACCATCAGGTACACGGATTACATTAAGATTAGAAACCTCGTTAGGCGGCATTAGTTTTACCCACAAGCTTATTTGCGTTCTCTCAGTGCAAAGATTCGAAGCATTTTAACTGGCAATTTCATTTCTCAGGTAACAAAAGAATGATTCCATCAGTAATTATCATCCACTTTATCACTTCAGAAGTAACAGAATAAAATATCTTTTCATTCAAAAGTAACGGGCAGAATGGTTTTAGATCTTAGATTTAAGGTGGCCACTAATTACAGGGAAATGCCCCAAGGATTTCCAATACATTTTTCTTTCAAAACTGATTTTATTATAAAAATCCATAATATTTCTCTTTTAAGCGGTGATTTTGGTCAAGACGTTATAATGCAGCAATCCAACAAATCAAGATAAAACTGGCCTTTCAGCAGAATATCCCTATGGGCAACGCGTTTCCACCACAATGCAATGACATTTTGGACATTGGCTCAATAAGACACAGAAAATGGACTGACCACACATTTCAACAGCTCAACATCAAACAAATGTGACTTGAAGCAGAAGCAGATGCCTTCAGGGAAGCACAGCCCGTGTAGGAAACCGTCCACCGAAAGCAATAGTACGAAAGCCCGAGTCATTTCTTTATGCCAAGGACCTCTCTGTTTCATAGCTCAACTCTTATGCATATTTGATAGTAATTCGCTTACTTTTTTAGGTTTGTATGTGCGGAGGAAACATGTTAGTGTTTATAGCAAATGTCAGACGGTGATCTTGCGACTGGACTGTCATGTGGAGGGGACCGATGGGAGGCGGAAGAAGATCGGGACAGTACGAGGTCTGGTAGACTCATATACCGTAATAGACAGATGGGACGAAATGTCTTCCAAAGGTTTCTTGTGTCATTCACATATTCTTTTGCCACAAATTTGTTGAGTAGGATTAAATACATCTATTTGCATTATTCTCTGTGCCAATTTTACCGAAAAGGTAGTTCTTCCTGACTGTCACATGTTCCTTATATACATTCGTACAATTCTTTTATCTGACATCGTAGGTTGGAGTTCTCATTAATGCTGTGGAATGGAAAGAATGGTGGAGGAAAGTAATAGTCACAACGAATACGAAGAAGTTCTTTACTTTCTGTTGATAGTCTTGTATGTTTTCGTCTACCTTTTGGTACGGGTACAAATTCGTAATTCTTCTTTAGCAAATAAAGACATGTAATTTCAAAAATGGAAACATGTACATACGTTTACATGTGAATATTTTTGTGCTTTTAATTAATTTTTAATTCCATTTCTTTTCGTAATCTCTAAACGTTAAAATGAAATCAATTTATCAGTACAGAATGGATCGGCCTTTTGCCTTGCTATCAGGTTTGTTTTCAACCACAGGTCTGTGATTGACAGCTTTGGAAAATGTAAAGCACCCGTGACTCAAGTTCCCCTTCAGTCCTCCTTTCATGTTGGGTACATCTCTGTGCATAAAGAACTGTAAAACATGACCACGGCCCTCGTAGTCATCTTGTCTGGACTCTTTAGAAAGGACAGGAAGCTGTGTTCACGCATGCGTTCAAGCGTGCGTTAATGTTGCTTCACATGAGAGATGGAGTTAATTCAAGTCTCGAGCACGTCGGGCTGAAGATGGATCTGGATCTTATTTCAAAGTATCAAATAATTAAATGGGTTCTGGCTTTACTCCAAACGGGTCCCAAACAGATAAGCTGTACGTTAAATGAAACTGTTAACCGAATATTTCAACAGCAAAAATACCTGTCTGAGAACTGAAAAATAACTTTTTAGCGACCTACATTGCTCAGTTTGCATTCCACGTTGAAGTGTCCCCATTATGTCAGTGATTGTAGTTGGCATTCATAAAGTAGTTGTACATACCTCCTGAGCATTAAGGAGGATGAAACGAACTCTTGATAACAACCGAATCCTGCCTTTTGTATTTTCAAAACCAAAGCGGTAGATAATCAGCCACTGACAACTTTGTCGAGGACAACTGACAACACAATAGACTTGAGCGACATGCCTAGAATGGAATTTAGGGCAGACTATGTTGTGCTGTTGTTGAATCACGTTGTCCGCCGCACTTCAGTCGGAATTTTCAATAAAAAAGTGAACAAGAAGGAGAGTATTATGAAAAACACAATGGTTCTGACATTTCGTTAAACATTTAAGTGAGAAAGTTACGGACTGATTTGGTGACTTTCATTGAAAACAAGAATGAAAACCAAGATTCTACTGTACACTGGTTTCAACAGATCGTTTTCTGATCGCCTATCCCAAGAAATCTGTAAGCAACACGTAATTCAACAAATAAAGTAGTCTGTCTTTAACGGGATAGAATATCGGGAGTTCAAAAAACCACTTGCATGGCTTTCTCGGCGGAACGTTTGTATTTGCCGATCCCATCTGCATCTGTTGTGAAATTGACAGAACTAGGCCAACATTTCGATAAACTCTGTAAACACCGCTTCCCCTCCCATTCCAAGGAAGGAAATATTCCATGATCTGGTGTTTGAGAGAGCTGGGCTTCAGATGTACTTTGTGTAAATGTTCTCTGATATGACAAACACAGATGGGACTCGAGACATAAATTTACATCTAAAGAACATGCTTCTCTCTTATTAAGGACCTAACGTGGCCCGTGATAACTCTGTTTAATTCACATGTTTTGTAATACCAACAAACTAGTTAATTTCAATCTGGCAATTTTAATTTTAATAACAAGTTTTTAACTTCATCGGAGATTCTTTGTGTAACATATGACTCCAATAGTTAGATTTTTGGCTGAGTTTGGTGCATTTACTTACAGAAGAAAGAGCCATGACAAGAAAATCATTTCCCTTTTCATTTCCCTTCCCTTATCATTTCCCTTTTGATAATTTAGTGACCAATTCTCGATTTTCAAGTAGCATAATTCAACACATGAAATACTCTGGTTCGAAAAAATTAGAAGTACAGAAGACCAGACCGGACAATTGTTAGAATATAACTGCTCTCTACAGCTGAATATTTGATACATACCTCATGGTATATTGATGGCACAGCCAGGGTTGGTATCGTGTACTGTCGTACCTTTGGTGAGCCATCTTTATTGACAATCTCCTAAAAGCAGAAAAAAATTACAAAGAAATTATTAAAGTGGCAAATTGAGAAATGTGAACGCATTAAAACATAAGGTACAATTAACAGACAATTTAAATGGGATGACTCAAGAAAGTCAAGTCAGGCACAATCTGTCAGCGAGTGTCAGCGAGAGAAGTGGATGAAATTTATACAAAATGATAATTTAATATCCACAAGGGAGGTATTCTTGTACCCAATTTCCTGAAAATAATCCGTTGTGTAATAATTCAAAACGATTTCACTGAAAGTTTATCCCTTTCGAAAGATTCTTCAACATGTGTTTGAAGCCAATTTAGCAATGGAAAAACATCTTGTTTAAGTCACTCAAATTTTCTGGCTTGTCAAGGAAAATTATCATTAAGGCGATTGGCCAGCTTGGTAGCCAATCGTGCGTTTAATTAGAAACTTGTTGGATAATTTTTTCCCAATGAATTTTTGCCTGTAGTGTTGGGGTTATGATAAAGCTCACGAGATTTGTGGTTTTTGAAACTTAACACTTGTTTTCAGCTGACAATTTAATCCCGAATTATACATTATTAATACTTTGAAAATTAAACTTTCAATCCCTTTCAAAACTGAAAAAGTAGGTCAATTTTTCAAAATAAAAACTTTTCTTAAATGGCAATACGACTATTAATGACACATTTAAACTTGTTGCACATAACCTTTCTTAATGTTACACATAAATATACGTGAGCACGATGAAATTGCTTAAAATATGAATATTTTAACTGCTCATTTAGCAGTGATTATTGCAAGGGGCAGGTATGGGAACCCCACCAACAAATATTCTTGCACCGCCTAACGCGCGCCTTTCTGGCAACTACAAGGAATACATGCCATGCCATCAAAAGCTATAAAATTCTATTTGTAATTTCTAATCGTACAGATGAATCTATGATCATGACTAGCTATCTGTGGACACACAAATTGGAGATGTCACAATACAAATTAATGATTTTCAGAGAACTGAGAATTTATCTAAAGTGAATCATTAGCCAGTACACCTGCAAATTAGACCCTAAATGGAAATGAAAATGAGGCTCTCTGATGACCTAATGGCCTTGCTTCCTACCCACTTTAATCAACCGAGCGTCATAGAGGGCAGAGTACATATAATAGTTTCCCTCACACTAAGAACCATTCTTCACTAAGAGAACTACCATCGCGAACAATGTCCAAACATCTATGGGCAAAAGGGGTGAAGACAGCAGATATACATAAACCTTCACCAAAGCCAATGCAAATACATGTACAGTACGTATATTGTTTTGATCACAGCTGTGAAATAAAATCTGCTAATTTTGTGCGTGGAATAAACATTAGATTATTTACCTTTTTACGTTTGTCTTTTTCGTTCCGAAAGCGTAAATGTATATATCAAAAAGGATTGTGTGTGGAAACAATACCTTACCGTGTTAAACAAATATATAACCTATCTCTCTATGTATGCAAGAAGTAATACGTGAACTATTGTTAAAATGTGGAGTAACTAAAACTATTGAAAATAGAGTGTCTTTAATGTCAAGCTGTTTGATAAGTACAGATATAATTAGAAAACATTCCTTTGTATCAGTAGCTTCAACGGTTTTTCCCTACAGCTGAAAAGTAGAATTTTAAGGTCGCACATTCACGACAAAATATCATCTGGATGATTGAAGACACGCCGTATAAAAAATAAACTTTAAAGATCACAGGTCTGATTTTAGAATGGTAACCATAAAATGTCATAGAGAAGTTTTACACGCTATCAAATGAGACTTTTGATCTTTAGGGGTTTTTTTACAAAGTTTGACATTCACATTTATAGCTTTTAAAGGATTATTCGGCATGATCTGAACATTAAGTTTTTCTGTCTCTTTCTTTAAATATTGAACACCACCACATGTTAAATAATGTTTGCTACTAAGCACTCAGCTTCACTTAAAGCTGTCCTGATTTGTAAAATGGGATGGATCTGCGACTCTTGGTTGTGGGTCATCAGATCAGGAACCAAAATCTGTGCCAGTCCATGTTGAGTAAACACTGGATAATCTCAAAACGCATAAATTAGATCAATGCATTCTATTCTTATGGTCAGGCACACGATTGCTCATGGCTATCAATAATGCGTGGATAGAGGATTGAAGAGAAACTGGTCCAAGATTTTCAATTCTTTGGAATGAAGCCATTGTTGCGTTAAATGTTTACTGAAACGGAACCAACGGACATTATCTCTTTTTTCTCCACGTACAAGCTGCAGCCATGCGTATTCACAAATGTATGTACACAAAGACCAATTAGTAAGTATTTCCAATTCCGATTGCTCAATTTAATAGCACAGTAGACATCCTTCACAACGACTGGATGCAATTTGCCATGCAAGCTGTACACACGTTCGTTTTATGGCGTGTTTGGATCCTATTGAGCCCAATTCCTGTAGAAATTCCAATTTGCCAGAGTCCATATGTGCCATTTATATCAAAGGATGACATCTAATTAAAAGTACACACACCAATTCTAGTCAATGCCTATTCGCGAATGTTGTCGCATCCATTCTGCCTGTTTGCATTGACCGAGTCACACTGTACACTGGGTGACCACAAAGTGATCCATATACGAAACGAACAGAACTATTCAGTATGCTGCTTCATTTTGAAGGGGAAGCTTTGTAGGCAAAATGGCTCTGTTATAATCATTTGACATGTGACACCATGTAAAGTATGAGGTGACACTAGGTTTTTGCACTTACCTGGTAAAAGTTATGTGTGCTAATCTGAGCATACTAAGCAGTACAGTATCCCACTGTATCCCTTGTGCTTATGATTAAGTGTAGTGAAGCTGTAGACATGGCGACAATGCTTGTGGGGTGCTACGAGAAGACTCTTTGTAGGGTTTTGTACGTACCGCTAGCAAAATCGTTTACAGTTACTGCTACGTTCCCATAGCATATTGACTTAGACATAGTGCCTGTCATCTCTAACATTGCCATAAACCTGCGTTATGATAGGATAATTGCATCATCATCATACAAAGTTTTATCCCGATTCCAACGCAACGAAAAGTTGATCAGGAAATGCAATAACAAGGTGTCCTGATGGACCACTGACCCTCATGGGGGGGGGGGGGGGGGTCATGGTCAACTTTTTCCTAGAATTGTCTGAAATGGCCAGAAATGCATTTTCCCCAGTCTGGAGGAGGGGGTGGGGGAGGGGGAGGGGGTCCTGGTCAACTTTTTGCAATGGCGGCCCAGAACACAAATCTAGATTTCGTCCGATACACGGACCCTCATTGCTGATGCATGAGGAGAAAGAAAGCAGTCTGTACTTCTATTTGCTGTGGACCAAAGCATGACCCAGATAACACTGTTCAAATAGACATGAGAGCACTGACAGGCTTGACCATGCCAATTTAATGCTCCACAGGAAAACAATATAGATATGGCCAATCTCCATTAACTAGCATGATTAGAATGCTGGACCAGAGCTTACATTATAAGTGGGTTCATGATTGCAAATAAAACCAAACCCTGGGCAACAAAACGGTAAAGTTTGAATGATGCTTTAACACTGAACTTGCTTGCAACATTTCCGATAAAGGTTCATTTCGTGCACTGGGATATTGTATATTTTGTGCTTTTCAAATTAAAATGGTGACAATACCGTTGCTACTTTTTTGACTCAACTATTGGTGTACTTTATCTTTTATTTCTTTGTCATCACGCAGTGCATTGAATAAGAATCATCAATACTCTTTGTAATTGGTTTCAAAAGTTTAAAATAAAATATCACACTTGGATGTGAATTTTTTCCATTAAAAACGCTCGAATTACATTGCAGGTCCCTGTCCTTCACAACTTCTACTTCGAATTGCATCCATTTCAGTTAATTTGTAAGGGAAATTCCGACTTGTGAGGCAGCGAGATTTCACTTTTGTAAGATCCTTTTTGTAGCGTTTCAAAGAAGTCTTTCTCAATAGACACCCACAAAAATCCATTTTTAAATGTAGTAAATTCATTCCACGGATATAAAAGGCAAGAACAGGGAACATTACAATCTGGAACAATTTTCTCTTCACAATAGTGCAATTTTGATGAGAAATGCTTCTGAAAAATGTATTCAAAAATTAAGGTCATAATTATAAAATTCCGCATGATTTTCTTTTCTGTGCACCAGGCATTTTTACCAAAGTTTTTTATTGGGCTGTCGTTTGAAAACTGCCATAATCTTTATAACTTACAGCATTTGTGGCAAAATATATTGAATTCTTCAATGGAAAATCGTTCTCTTTATTTCATTTAGGGAATGAAATTTTAAATCGTGTTTCAAATTTATAATACGCATGAAGCCACAACACAGTATCTAATTATAGATGAAAAAAACTGCCCATGAGCTGATGTTTGATTTCGTCTTTCTCGTGCTGTGAGATAGTTTAGTTTAAGACGGAAGAAACGTTTGTCCAAATGAAACAGGCAATCTGTTGGCTCAGTATTGGTCAAAAGAATTTATTGGGGGATGGTCATCTTTAATTTTGGATGTCAGATTTCGACACCAGTTGAACTGAGAACATTCAGACAATATGCTTTGTAATTAGTCACAACAGAAGTGTTACATTCACAATTGGTCTGAATGTTTCACTGTGTGACCAGTGTAGGGGTGTCAAACCGTGCTGTTCACAAGGACCGGTTAACCGTAGCTGTTTGACTGGTTAATGGGTCAGGCTCGGTCTTTGGTAGAAGTGCCAAAATATTTGAAATTTTTCAACAAGTTGTAAGTTGATGCTCATAATTATGTGTGCATACTATGTGACCAAAAAATTTAAATTCCAAGACACATTTTAGGAGACCTTTCATGAAAGAAAATAGATAATACTTGTAACTGACAAGAACACTTTGGTCTCGTCCACTAAAATTTAACACTAAACTGCAGAAAAATAAGTGTATTCCATAGTCAAAAGTCTTCTGAACAAGTGGCCAGGATTGACCATGGTCCATGGTTCATCACCAATTGGGACTGGTCCAAGCAACAGACCAGTTAACTGGTCCAGCTCAGTTAACCTTGACACCCTAGACTGACCACTTACCTGCATGGAGCAAGTGCCTCTACAAAAGGCAAAGTTTGTAGACTAATTACCACCCGCATGTGCAGGAAGGTAATGTTTTCAGTCATTTCTGTGTGTGTGTCACTGTGTGTGTGTCTATCCATCTGTCTGTCTGGGCTATAACTTTTGAACCATTTGACCTAGACACTTCATTTTTGGTATGGTGGTACATCTTTATAATATCTAGGTCAAGTTGAGTATCAAGGTCATTGGATCAAGTTCAAGGTCACAGCAATAAAATGTCAAAATTTTTAGTGTTGTCTACTAATATAATAAGTTATGATGTTTGAGAGAAGTAAATGGGGTCATGGTCAAAATATAGGTCAAGGTTATTTGAAGGTCAAGGTCACTAGATTTTTGTAGTTTTTTCATGTTTTAATGACTATTTGCATTTTTAGTTACTATTTGCATTTTAATGACTATTTGCAAAGCAGGTGGTTCGGCCTTTGATTGGAAGGCATTCTTGTTTTCTTCATTTATACCCCAGTCACAGTGCAGTGAATGTGCAGCCTTTTTCCATTTGTTTAGTCCTCTATTCCTTCAGTATCTAACTGCCAATGACCAGTTTCAAAACTGCTCTATTTGAGTGATCTTTCATCTTTAAAGAAGAAAGAATAGGTATAGTCAAACACTTTGAAACTGCTTGGTCATTTGAACATTAGGCACTGAAGATATCACACCTTTGCATGGGCATAAAGGGCTGGACTAGTGGAAAAATGCTGGATGTTTTCTGTGCAGTAACTGGGGAAGAAATGAATAAATTAATCTGCAAAGTTTGCCTTTTATATGGGCACAGGCTCCAGCTGACTGGTCACAGTCAAAGCATTCAGACCTATTGGGAATGTGACACTTCCATTGTGATTAATTACAATCCATATTGTCTCAATGCACTCAACTGAACTAGTGTAAAAAATTTGACATAAACAAATTCAAAGATGGCCATCCCCAATAAATTTCTTGTGACCAATACTGAGCCACCAGTTTGCCTGTTTCATTCGGGGATATGAAAAAGGTTTCTTTCATCTTGAAGTTGGACCTACGAGCCTTTGTGTAACATTTCCTTGACTTGCATGTATAACAATTGACCACCGTTTAACAAGACAGTCCAAATTCTGGTATTTATAACCTTTGTTACAGGAGTAATTCTATCTGCTTTCAAGCATTTCTCTAAATAGTCAAAATACAGCCTCGCTGAGTACATTGAATCCCCGACATTACAATAAACCAATGAAATGTAATACAGAGAAAAAACGCTGTAAATGATAAAAAATGGCCCGTTACATGGCAACGTACACAATACAAAAGACTATTTGTTTGCTATGAATCTGTTGAAATAGGACTAATTCATCTCTTTATTTACCAGCGGGACAGATAAGCTTCTAATCAGTTTTTCCAGCATCTGTTGCCATCCCCCTGGGTGCGTCAGGCACAGTACAAGTCAATATGGGGAACCTAACTGTGCGACAAGTTCATGCTCATTTGTTGTTGGGATGGGAGCGGCTTTAGGAAGGTTGTGGTAGATAGCGAAAATTAAAATTACAATGTTGCCAATAGAAATAAAATAGGGGGTGACATTAAGAATATGTTCGATCACATTGACTTGATTTCTCTTGTAGAACATTTTGATGATATGCTACATATCGCCTAAAACACTATGATGGAACTGTACGCACATAGTTTCGAACTTACTGCGGCCTGACCGCAAGCTAAATGTCAAATTCACGGTATTTTTCAAAGAATCTCCCCAAATGCATCTGAAAAAGTACTGGTGTGAATGAATTTGGCTATGCATCAAAGTTAGAGCCAACCAAATTGCTTCTTTAACAGTAATGGCAATGAAAGTTTTGAACTCATTTGTATTTGTAACACAACCGAATATATACCGCGATATTTCAAGTCAGTCTTCGGCTGTGCGCCTTGTAATTACATCGCTCACCGCCATTATAGGAGACTGATATTGCCTAAGCATCACATAATATATAATCAATACTCACTCATTGCGAGTAATGCAAAGTCCCTAATCTCTCCGACAATGTCGGTTTTCCCCGTTTTTTGCGTCCATTGGTTGAGGACGTAATTTAAATTACTAAACGGATAAAGAAGCCAATTCCACATAAACTGCATAATGATTTAAAATGAATATGCCCTCAGTGTACTCAATTTCACAACTTTTGTGAACGTTGTTTAAAATGTTAGTCGGATGCAATATTAGTATTACACAGATTGCATAAATTACAGAAGATATCAAAGGCGTTATGAGCGAAGTGAGGTGCATTATCCAAAGGAATAGATTTGATGGAAAAAGAGTGAAACATGTTGCATTTTCTTTAGTGCAAAAGAAACTGTATTCGCACATATAAATAATACTGAGCCTCAATATACTCATATTGCACTTGTAGCTGTCCAATTTGGATGCAGATCTTGAATTTGTGAGACTAATAGCATAAAGCAGACCCCTTCCAATTCCGAACCTTTGCTTTTCTTAGTCCCATCTAAGTCAGCATAAAACATACTACAATTGGAAATAATGCCTATAGCTGCACTTAGGCCCTGTCATAAGTAGCCTGAAAATAGCCTTGAACACGCAGCTAGAAAAAGGGCTTTAAGACCCTGGGTCAGAGCGGTCGATAGACATTCAATAATTCAGGACCATAAGTCTGCGAGATGAATGTTGGACCTTGAGACCTATAAGCAATGATTTACATGGCCCATCGACTTACAACACTTCAAAATCCACACAAGTTATTGCTATCCCTCTGTATGTGTGCTTGTAGCGAACACTTTTTAATGATGAGTCTCCAAAGGTTGTTTGGAAGCAATATATTAATATGACAGTAAGCCATACCTTCCCGGTGGGGCCCATAACCACGGATCCCGTCTAAGCCCACTGCAGGAAAAGTAAAGAAACTTATATCCTTCACCCAGTTACCATTGCAAAGCCGCATCACGATTTAGTTTCATACTGCTTTGTCATTATGACTCGCCGGAATAAATAAAAGTTCTACATTTAGGTGATTTAATCTTCATAACTATGACATGTTCACCCCTGAGAAACTTTCCTGATAATGCGGTAACAATATCATTTTGACATGTTTGTGGATCATTTTATTGAAATATCACCGGGTTTTTATTTTACCGGATTGGATCATCGTTCTGAAAGTTGTACGTACTGTAAACCAGGAAATGAATAACCCTCGCCTATTTAAAAGGGTCACTCTGATATTTTTCATTGAATAGGGCACTTGTACAGTTCCATTTCTAGTCCACTCCGATCATGTAGCAGAAAATATCAAACAAGCTTCAAATCCATATAAAACCCACACAACTTGTAGAGCCATTGATTTTATTGATGCATGCATTAAACTAATTGAATACTATGGCGATGTGTGTACACAGAGATAGAACGCCATTTGCTGGCTGTAAAAAGTGATCCGATACAGACAATTCGCATGCCAAATGGAAGTAAAAACGTCAATGACGGAAAATTATTAGAGTATTTGATTTGCAAAGGGCAGTTTCAGTGACAAATTGTTTTAAACTGGACAACAGACCGTTGTACTTTGGTAAACCTACAAAGAATGTACATACGTACAGAAGCCATTTTCAAGCACCCGTTTGTAAGAGCGCAATTATGATCGTAACGCTTTCCAAAATATCACGTGAAAACTAAGCGTTTTTTGTTGTCTTGCGAACTAAACTGAGTTGATACAGTGCTCAAGTCTTCCCATCATTTATAAATGTAAATCCTCATTGTCACTGAGAGCGGGAAAATGACAATTTGAAGATTAAAGATTTTGCAAGGGTAATTTAATATTTCTCCATTGTGCAATGTATTACAATACTGCACTTTCCAATTTTGAATCAGCCCTTAACTAGTGATTTTCAATCAACCTAGTACTTTGATATCGTGACACAGTTAATGCATTTCCTGTGTACTAGAGTGAATATGAACAAGTATACAACGTTACATATAAATTGACCAAGGTTGTCACTAATGCAGCTGACAATAAATATAAAAAATGTCAATATTAACTAGATGGAACCCGTCCGTTTGACGAGATACAAAGAGAGACAGAATATATATATGCAACCTCAGATGATGTGAGTGCACAAAGGTCATCCTCCAGACAGACACCCCCCCCCCCCAGGATGGCTCTGGCAAGTCATCATGGGATTGCAGCTCATTAACATAATTTATGTCTGGCAATGAGGACACCTCATTGGCTGTTGGAACGTGACAC
>JBCAUI010203194.1:0-16952 GCA_038406195.1 Haplosyllis anthogorgicola
CTGGAACCAATTTGGACAGGGAATTTGGTCTCCTCTGGCTGAAAGAAATACTATTTGCTTTGATTTAAGACTTTTTTTCCCATAATAGAATGATCTGGGCACAAATCAATATCCTAATGCTATTCCAATATGGATTGTGAAGTTAACCCTTTACTATCTATTTTAAAGGAAAAAGTCACTTTGTGATACATAGATGCAAATAAGGTGTCTAAGATCAAATCTCAAAGATGTACTCATTGAAAAAACACAAATATGGCTGCCAAGCTGCAAATACAGGTGACCTCATCATAATTTCTTGCAATAAAGAGGGTATTTAGGTGCATAAGACTGCCAAGTATGAAGTCTATATCATTAACTGTATGTCCAGGAGTAAGGGCAACTAAAAAACAAATATGGCTGCCAATTTGAGAATAAAGGTCACAGCAACATAATTTTTGCTAGGCTTTGTGTAGTAAGTAGCTAAGTCTAGGTTGCATGTTACTGGCTGCCTAGCCTGCTACGTACTGCTTAGTAGGTGTTACCTCTGCGGTACCCTGGGCTCTAGTGCCCTGTCTACGTAAATGCGGTATCTGGGGTGTTAGGGGCAAAGCTTACGTGCATAGCCCATAATATCCCTGGCATGCCCCCACTGAATTATGCATAAAAATGGGTAAATTGGTACTTGCATATTTTTACTTAACAATTTAGCTTTTCTAAAATATTTTTAGTGTAGTGGTCTTTATTTAAAAGTTTGTTATATTACTCAAACTGCAGTTACGATCACTAGTTATTATTGTTGTCATTCATCTTCTGCCCATTGGCAGGTGAACATGAAAGATAAAGCAATCTAAGGTCGTCGTTACGATTTAGACTTTCTAACCATCCTCTAAGTTCTAACCAAGCTGGATAATTTGGTCACATATTCAGTTTTTTATTTATTTTGATGTCAAAACTTTAAATAACATCTAATTGTCATATTAGATGCATACCTCGATAAGTGTAGGATCAGTATGTTCAGTAGGGTCTGCTATTCTGAAGTTCAGCGAACTACCTTCCTGTTCAGTTGGTGCTTCTGCTTTATTGTAGTAAACCGCAACCATTGGGGGATCTTTCTCATCATTGGTCGGACTGTATGCGGTGTTTGGCCAAGTCTGTCGTGGAATGAATTCTGCCGAAGTTCTCGGTCCAAATGATAGAAATCCGTCAGAAAATATCTGCAATTGAACAGTAGTTTCACCATGTAGTCTATGCCTACAAGTCTAATAGTTGTGTCACGGATATCAAATCGAATTTTTGGCTCATTTGACACAATTGCTAAAATCATGAATTGTCCGTCGTCAGTCATTGTCATTGTCGTTGTTGTCGTCGTTTGTGTGCAGTTGTCCTGAGCACATTATTGATTACAGAGACTTCATATTTTGTTCACATATGTACCTGTATCCCCACTCAATGCACGGCAAATATTATGTTGCTGTGATCTTTATTCTCAAATTGGCATCCATATTTTCTTTGACCCTTACCCCAGACACAGAGTACATGATAAAAGCTGCATATTTGGCAGTCTTATGTGCCTATGTGCCCTCTTTCTTTCTTGTAAAATGTTTATTGATGCCATCTGAATTTGCAGTTTGGCAGCCATATTTGTGTTTTTCATAGATCAAATATTAGAGATTTGTTATTGAGATACTTTATGATTATTCATATGATATAGTGACCAAAAATGTTTTATTTTTTTGAAAAAGCCAAATGAGTTCAGGTCCATATGGACCTATAAAATTTTAATGAGAGGTATTGAAATATAAAAACTGGTTCGTCTTGTTTGTGTGAAAAAATAATGTGACATACAGAATATTTCACATATATGTGTCTCAAAACGGAAATGCATCTTACTTGAGTAAAAATAATTTTAAAATAAACAGATTTTCCTATTTTGCCTTGCGATATAGAATAATTTAATTATTTTCCTCCCAGCAAGTCTCATAGTCTGAAGAGGCTTTAAATATGTGCGCTGAAAAAAAATGGAATGTTTTGAGGTTACATTGTCAGCTCTTTGCAAATTTGTTTGAGAAGGTATGAACATGCTCTTGATAAAATACCGCGGGTTTTTTGGCTCATTTGGCATATATGCCAAAGAGCCTATAGAATCGTGATTTGTCCGTTGTTGTTGTCAGCAGCGGCGGCATCTGTGGACACTCACCCTGAGCACACTATTGATCATAGAGACTTCATATCATACACACATATGCACCTATGCCCCCCATAAATGCCCAGCGAATATTATGTTGCTGTGACCATTATTCTCAAATTGGCAGCCATTTTTGTATTTTTCTTTGATCCTTTCTCCTGGACATGCATTTGATGGAACAAACTTCATATTTGACAGTCATATGCGCCTATGTACCCTCTTTATGCCTTGTAAAAAGTATGTTGATGCCACACATATTTCCAGTTTGGCAGCCATATTTGTGTTTTTCATATATCACATATTGAAGATTTCAACCAAAATACTTTATTTGTATTCATTTCATATTTTGACTTAGATTGTCTTAGTTTTTTGATAATGCCAAATGAGCTCAGGTCCATCTGGACCTATTTTTTTCATGTAATTTTCTTACGTTGAGATGATTGTAGTTTCCACCATAGTAGGGTGCGGAAAACGGGATAGTGTGTATAATGGTGTCCACTTCTACTGTATCGCAATAGACTTCGCCATAAGGATACAACCTGTCACTGATAGTGTCCCAACTGTTGAAGTATTCTACAATTTCACGACAGAGTAGCATTTCGTTAAGATTGCCATTAGAAGCTTAAATACATGCATATTGTGACATAATGTTAACGAAACTGGTGTCTAGCTATTTGACTTGTTTGTTTCCATTTTCGCAAGTAAAATATATTAACATACCTACAAAGCTGCCGAAATAACCAGATATACATGTGGGGGATGCTTAGAAATAAATTAATGATAAATTCCGACTGAAGAAGTCACTCACCGTCTGCACTGGTCCAACTATTCGCGTTACATGTTTGTTGGTCAACCTGTGCCACCGTAGGATTGCCTGCCCATAATAGTGTCACAAAAAAGAGAAAAGTTAGGCTATTTCGAAATTTGCCCATTTTGGTTGGCATTTGTTAACGTTCACAACCCATTGGTATGTCCACCACCTTTATGCCGTTCTACTGGCAATGGCCTAATTATGGAATGAATCAAAGTACAGATTATGTGATAACTGTTTCATATTTAATCTCAGGTAGTTTCACGGTGAAAGCATATCAGTGCCCAAGACCCGCCGCTGTTTAACCTTCTAATATATACGCCAATGCAAACACTGTGTACGAGGTAACAACTTCTTATCACTAAAATTACGTTTGCTGACATTTGAGCATTTTCTTGTCGGTACTTGACATGCCCTGAATCGAATTTGGGGATTTCTGTGGTAATAAAGAAGTAGCTTATTTGACGTATTCTGATGGAATGTTTATCACAGGCAGTACTGATCGTATATCATGCACTGATGATTAAATGTACATGAAATGTCGCGCATTAAACTTGAGGATTGGAAGGTTATTTACCGTATTACCTCTAACTTACAGTGTTCGAAATGAGGCCAGTCCGTCGGACAATGACTGGTTAAAATTGCTTCGGTCTGATAGTTTTCGAAATTCGTCAGACAATTTTACAATTGAAGTAATAGTTCATGTGATGTATTTGGAGTGACAACTATCGTTCGGACTGACTAGTTTCAAAAATTATTTCGAACAAATATGACATCGTACACCAAGACCAATTATTAGGTTGTACTTAAATTTGAGATACCAACTTTATTTGGTGCGAATTCATTTTCAACAAAAGCCATCTTAACAGTGTCCATAATTTTAGTAGTTTTCGGGTATTTGTCCTGCAGAATATGTAACCTAATATTGCATTTCAATCACTGAGATATTTTCCTGAATTAGATCCAACTTTGACAATACAAGCTTTAAGTTTCATGTACCTCCTATATAACATATATTTGATATAATGCTAGTACTTTTGGTTTTGGATGTTTCAGTTGGCTTCCAACAGAGCCTTTACGTCAACAGGAACAGAAACACTGCATGGACAGGTGCATGTCATTATTCTGGCCTGGCCTGCATTTCAAAACAGCTTACGTGGAAAATGACAAATGTTTTAAAGAAAAGAGGAAGGATAAATTAGGGGTGTTTATTGCCGAAATAACAATCTAGATTACATATTATTTCGCACGTTTTAGCTTTTGAATGGATATGTGTGTAGACTCCAATATTGATCAATATATTTTGAAACGATTCTTAATAATTATGTTCATCGAAAGAGTATGTACGAGTTTCTGTTGAACCCAAATAAGTCATATTTTCAGTGATGTAAGGCAAAACATCGCATTTTACATTGAACATTCTTTTATTGAAAAATGTTAAAATGGCTGACGTTGTTTCGATCTATTAAGGAATGTTTTAGAGGGTCATCTGCATTTGTTTCGTTTTTAATGGATTATTATTTTAATTGTCTGCAATCTATTTCATGATAATCTTTTTAATTCAGTTTTACTGATGAGCTAAGGTTTTGAAGGTTTTGAGCTAGGGTTTTAGGCTCATTTGGCAAAATTGCCAAAGAGCCTATAGAATCATGAATTGTCCGTCATTGTTGTCGTTGTCATTGTCAGTGTTGTCATTGTCATCTGTGCACAGCTACCCTGAGCACACTATATTGAACATAGACTTCATATCTTACACTGATATGCACCTATGTCCTATCTCAAAGCCAAGCAAACATTATGTTGCTGTAAGCATTGTTCTCACATTGGCAGCATATTTGGGGTTTTTTCTTGAACCTTAATCCCAGCCATGCAGTTGATGATACATACTTCATATTTGGCAGACTTATGCATCCACATACCTTCTTTTTTTTCTGTAAAAATTGTATTGATTCCATCTATATCCTAGTTTGGCAGACATGTTTGTGTTTTTTCATAGATCACATATTTGAGATTTGGTCTTAGACACTTTAGTTGTACCCATGTGAGATACTGGAACCTATTTTATCTTAGTTTTTCGATAATGCCAAATGAGCTCAGGTCCATGTAGATCTATTTTTTTGATGAGCTACGGTTTTTGTATTGTTCAGCTGGAAAAAAACATTGCAGTCCGTAATTGCCCAAAACGCTTGACTTATGCGACAAGTATGCTACATTTTGGGATGGTTTTTGGCGCATTTGGCATAATTGCCAAAGAGCCTACAGAATCATGAATTGTCCGTCGTCCGTCGGCATTGTCATCAGCATTGTCCTGCATTGTCGTCTGTGCACAGCTACCCTGAGCACACCATTAATCATAGACACTTCATACCTACACACCTATGCACCTATGTCCTATCTCAATGCCAAGCAAAAATTTTGTTGATATGACTATTATTTTCAAATTGGCAGCCATATTTAATTTTTTCTTTGGACCTTACTCCTGGATTTGCAGTTAATGATACAAACTTTATATTTGGCAGTCTTATGTACCTGTATACCCTCCTTATTTCTGGTAAAAATGAAATTGATCTCGCCTATATTGGAAGTTTGGCAGCCATATTTGTGTTTGTAATAGATCACTTATTTGGGATTTGATCTTAGAAACTTTATGTACCATGTCACATTGTAACCTATATTGCCTTAGCTTATTGATAATGCCAAATGAGCTCAGGTTCATCTGGACTTATTTTTTATACACTTTTAGGTAGTTGAAAAGTGAACATTTTATAAAATAGTTTATTACGTAATATCATCATCATATCAAATACAGTACATATGTACATTATTCTAAATTACTGGCACCACAACCTCATCCCATGTTGTTCTCAATACAGTTTAATGTACATTTCTGATTAATAAATAATTTAACTTCACTGACTGATAACCTTGCGCGATACGACGATTTTTACTTGTACAAAGAGGATTTATGAAAAAGACTTAAAATACATAAACTTCTAAGTATTTCTAATATTCGCAACCTTATACATTGAGCTGAAATTTGTTAGAGGTAATCAAAGTAATCAAACCACAGCCCGTGTGGTTTTCAATGAAATTGTTTTCAAAAAAGAAGATGATTTCTTTACGTCAGTACCAAGACAAACCGGATGGAAAATTGATGGCACAAAAACATACCAAATCGGAATTACTAATTGATGAGCTAAGGTTTTTGTATTGTTCTTGGGATATTGTGCTTCCTTCATCATTCATTTCTCTACTGTGTTTGGAGTTCGCAAGCCCTCAGCTCGGTTCCACGGGGAGAGGTCTTTTCCCTCGATGCGGATTCGTTTGTTTGAGCGCAACTCACCCATTAGTAAATCCTAATAATGCTGATGGCTAAATGAATGTGAAATCACAGTTTGTCAGTATTACACAGCTGAACCGATTGCATGATGTGGCTGTTGTTCCATGTCGTGTGGATGATATTCTTGGTGTTGGGAACTGTTGGGAGTGTAACTGTCATCGTCATCCGTGGACAAACTGTCTCTCCGCGTCGGCGTTTCCACCGGGGGCATTGTCTCCTCCGGGGGCATCCGGATACGCTCCATACTGGACCTACAGGAACGAGGGAATTGAACTTAACCGTCTTTGTATCCCCTGTTCATTTTCTTTGACTTCAGCTGTGTTTAAGAATTACGTATTGGAATTGTTCACCGTACATGACGTGGTCAAAGTTCGATGCTAAGCTGACATCAGTTTGAATTCAGAATAATTGCCACGATTAAATGACTACTTAAATTTAAATGGTTAATGATTTAAATTGAATTATGTAAGCAACTACCAAGTGTTACGAATAGATTAAAACTTATATGTACCGTAAAGGCCTGGCTGGTTGGGGAACAGAACCCGTTAACGAAACGGTTTCTTTCTCCTCATCTGGCTTTCGAGCTACCTCAACTGGTGCTCTGTAGTGGGCTCTGCAAGGAAACAGAGAAGAAATAATTTGGACTGAAAATGTAGTTGTGTTGTCAATTAGAACATTTATAAAGAAGTTAGTTACGCAGAAAGAAGCTGTGATTGACACATACCCAGCATTGTAGTTTCCCTTGTTATTTTTCTTCTTTCCGTATTTCATGTAAGCTATCACACCAACGATAGCTAGCAGAATGACCAGTACCACAGGTATTACCACTGCCATAGCCACTTTCCAGGCTTCAAGTCCACTATCTAAAAATTCATTATGACTGATACATGTGCATGATATATTGATTATCACAACTCATTTTTATACGATTATTGTGTATTGTTAAAAACAACAGATAAACTAAATTTTCTTCAGTAAAATTGGGAATAAATACGATCACTGACCAACACATTCAGTATCCACTTCAGATGACCACTGAGCATGTCCTTCCGCGTTGAGGACACAGCTGTATTCCGTTTGCCCCTTTAGGGTGTAGCCGTCAGCACATTCCGTGTATGTGAGCGATGAACCCTCCACGTAACCGCCAGCTACAACGTAAGCTTGTGCGACATTTGGTCGTGGACACACCGGAACTGTAAGAATAAAATTGTCATTAATTTTATTGATAAATTTATGTGCCGATGCGATCTGAAATTATTGTTGTTGCCGCCGTTGTTGCTGTTGCTTTTGTTATTAAGGTGATATGTGGATAATGTCCTCCACAACAGTACTTGTGCGACATGAGAAAAAAGCGTAAATGTTTTGTGGCTCTCAACAATAATATTCTTTCGTTATGCAGGATTTAAAAAGTTGTAAAGGGAATGGTAATACTCCATACCGTCTTCGGTAAGATTAGCTCGATCAAAGAAGGCTTTCTGGTGTTCCTTAGTTGCTACAGCCAACGCCTCGTTCATTGTTACCATGTAGTCAAACCTGCATGGCTGACTTGTACCACATACATTATTTACCTGAAGAATAGACGGAATTAGCAGATGAATATTACCTTGGATAACAAAAGTCACGTTCTTAATTACCCGATGTGAAGGCTTTGACTAATCAAGAATAAAAATCTGGGTGTAGATGTTTAAATAAAGACACTATTTTCTGCGTATGGTTTAAGAGGGGCTCTTGGAGAAATCGTTGTTGGATCTGGGATGGATGCAAGTATTTGTTTGACAGTTGGAAATTGTTATATATCCCAATGAGGTTCACTTACGTCGGCCTCCGTTAGGTCGGTGACACCGACGGGGAACGTAGGCTCAGTAACCGGCTGCCATTCGTTGCCTTCGACGAATGAATACCAGTCGGCCAGACCAACGTAGGTGAAAATTGATTCTTCACTGGTGGTAACCCCTGAAATTTGGAAGACAATCGGCTAATGGCAGAATAAATTATTACCATGAATTGTACTAATTGCATTTTTCTATTTTTCATTTGTTTCGTACTTACAGCATATAATGCCAGTTTCTTTTAGTTTAATAGAGACATTTCAGCCGTCCGTAAAAACGCTATCGTTATTGTGTATCTCTGTGATAGAGGTTATTGGTTATAAGGTATAACAGGTAATTTTAGGCACCGCTGACTGGATTAAAAGCAATGGTTTTGATACGTACAGGAAAAGCCGAACTCGTGTACGCTTGATGCAGATCCTCCTCCTTTTATGGTTAGATCATCAGATCGATCGTGGTTCCATATTCCCAAGAGACCTTCGGTTATTTCCTACCCACATGTAAAAAATATGAATGTGAAGATTATTTTCAGAGTAGAATCTCATAAAGATGCACCGAGATCTTGCCTTGACATTGAATTTTGACATAAGAGATAGCTTCGTAAATACCAAATATTTGGATGGGAGTGCCAGAGCGAACGTTACTGTCTTTTCTACAGTTGTTGCTTGTACGGAGATACCAGTTGGAAGGACGACTGTCAGATGACTTCTTGCAGTGTCGCCAATAACAACATAGCTTCTACTGCCATCAGAGTCTGGACAATGACAAGAATAGGATCAGTGTAAGAGATGTGCGTGAAGTATAGATGTTTTATTATTACTGCTATGACAGTTGTTTCAAGAACATCAAATTGAAATGATCTTCGTAAGGCGACCTACTTGTGAATTCTCTAAACGCGCCGCTACCAGTCTCTGGTGCAAGATCTAAGTACGTGCCGTCCACATAGACGGACACCGGGAACTGCCAAGAAGGAAGGTTTGATGCCGCATTCATTCTGATCTCTATCTTCGGTACTTCTGAGTTGACGGCTGATCCCTCCTGTACGGCTATTGCTGTTACTGCTGTTGCAAGTGGATCTGGATAGGGAACTGACCCGTCTGTGTAACGAAAGAATACAACATGACATAACATGATTTGGACAGAAAATTTGTTCTTGGATCTCTGATACAGTGTTCATTCATAGATCGTCATTTTTGGCAACAATAAACATTAACGCTCTACCTTTGTTCAAATGTAAATCATGAGCTGAGCTGATCTGGTACAGATAATCAAAATTACACAGAATTCCAAATATCCACAACCCTTTTCATAGACCAATGCAGATTCAGTTTCATTCGGTTGAATTGAGAGGTACTGGTAATGATATGCACGTAACTACCTACCAGGTGTCAGTATCGGTTTGGGTTGTTCAAGACGAACTTGTATTCTGATATGTTCCCATTCTGCCAGAGGGTTGGTACCCTCAGCCGTTGTGGTGATGGATCGAACGAGCCAAAACTCCCCTTTGCCGTTGTATGTGAACTCTGTACCATCCATAGTTCGGAAGTGAGGATCACCGTAACCAGTAGCTAAAGCGAGAAATCAGTTTTAATAAGTGAAATGAAATGGATCTCTTCATAAATTTTCTAGGACTCTTACTTTTTCATATTAAATTAAAAGCAACTTACACAGTCCAGGGGAGTGATATGCGGAACAGTCTCTGGTTGGTCTTGATGCCATGTATCTGTGTAAACACGAATCAGAATCTGTGGTCCAATCGCAGCACACGAGATGGGGCAGTAGATCATGCAACCAGTGAGAGAGTAAAGGTACCCGTCCTGGCTCTGCGTACGGGAACGACCCTTCGAAATGCGCCCGGGATGAGAAGCTGCCGTGCTCACTGTCACCAGCGTAGATGAGGAAACGGTCTGATCCGTAACAACATCGACTGGCACCTCCACTTGCTCTGAGGATAATATAAGGATAATAATAAAATAAGTTGATAATATAAAAACAAAACAAAATAAATGATTTTACCGATTATCTTTACGACTTCAACGTGTTCTGTGCAGGCTACTGCTGCTGATAGTGAAAAAAGCCACGTTCTCTCATGTGAATTTATTTATTAATCTGAAATAATGAAACTGTTGCAGGATATCTGGCCTAATTAACGTGACTTTCATTAAAACCCAGTTGATCACTTGGTTACTCTGGTTTCTTTTACACTGACGCAGTTTTACGGCTAATGGATACTTACGAAGGTGTTGTTGATACGACACACAGTATTGATCCGGGATTCCAATAGCAAGAACTTCCCTCTCCAATACAATCCTGATCGATGGTGAACCTTCCGGATCCCTCGGCCATGGCTTGATTGTATGTGCACGGACATACTGGTAACGTATTGTCGGCACCTCTCGATGCCTCGTATTTTTCATACCAGGCGTCACACATACCCACTGGGTCCGATGAAGGCATGCTGTACCAACCCAGGGGTATAGCTGTAGTCCACAGGCCACGAGATCTCTCTGGAGTTCTTCCGTCTGTCGCACTCATGCTGACCTTAATTGCTCCAACTTTCCAGTCACAACTAGATGCGGCAGCGGTGGAGGCAGCGCTGATTGGATCAGGCTCAATGGGAACAGGTACAGGTTCGGTAGAAGGCAAGGAAGAGGGCGTACTGCTGAATTTGCCCGGGGTTGTGGAATGTGAGACAAAGCCTACTGTACGTGTTGGTTTAAGGGTTGATGTTGGGGTCGGAGCATTCGGAAAATCTTTTCGACCGTCCTGAGGAAGAGGTTTGGAAGGGGCATCCGCCTTAATGGGTTCACCTGCCGTGCCATCGTCTGTACTTGAAACGCCACATCTGTGCTCTGCCGTGGTGAATGTGTAACTACCACTGTTTGGAACTCCTCTGGCAATTTCATGTGCCATTCCCCATTCAATCTGCAAGTAGCAAAAATTAAATTCAAATTTTTTACCTCACAAATTCTCAAGTTCTCGGACATGACTGTTATTTTATTTGTACGTATCGTGAATAAGAGATAAATAGAGGTATTAACTACATATCAACACGATTGAGCAGTCTCGTCCTGTAAAGTATTTGACACTGGTATACTGGTAATTATTCACCAAGAAGGACTTGTAACAAATAAAGAAAATATTCATACCTTGGCGGCTCCAGTCTGCTCGACAGCGCCAGGATTTTCACTGTAAGCGAACAGGGTCACGTCCACAGTCGGTGGTTGCTCTGCTTCGAAAACGTGCTGAAGATGTTTCGGCGGCCATGTCAGAGTTAGAGACTCGGGGTTCTGGGTAAAAGCAGTCGTTTCAATATCAGCAATCTGGACACCAGTTGCTTCGTATGTTGCAAACTGCTCGGGTTGAGACACTGGAAAAGATTAAACATCTTAAGTATCGGTTGTGGTTCTATTTATTTTTATCATGAGTACTTGTGTAAATTGTTTCGTTTAATATCTCAAAGATGCAAAATATTTCTGTAGTTTCTGTGATATGATGTACCGCACTTATTCTCAAATTTTATTGGCTTGCTACTTACTGACATAAACCTCCGATGAGTACGCTGATTGGCCTTCGTATGTTACCGACACGGGAACGATTCCTGCCCAGGGTAGGAAAGGTGTGATACACGAAGCCATGTAACTCACATCTGAAGTTTCATCTGCATCTGGAACTGCGTATCCTGTAGGACACAGTGGCAAATATAAATATATGAGTATAAAATTTTGCCATCACGGAATTTTCATAAGGTGTGAATTAGAAACTGCACATCCCTAAAGCCGAAAATCTGGATAATAGGCTTTTCATTTATCCATCTTCCATTGTTTTTGTTATTTTTGTTGAACAAGAGTTGTTGAATATTGATAATTGATGAGGAATAATGGAATCATAAAGTGCGCACCAACAACATCTATGGTCTTGTCACCAGTTCCAAAGGTACAGGTGATTGTATCCGTGGGTTTGAAGCATGGACCGTTCACATAGATCTCCACTCCACCAAGCATATGAACTCTTCTACTGAAGATCTCTATGTGCCATTCCGCCGTGTCTACAAGATACAATCACAATAATTGAACCAATTTGTTGACTGAACAAGTATGACAAGTTACACAAGTGACAAAAAGTTTACCCGTCCACCCTAACCGGGAGTCCATTTGACTGTAGCGAAGCTAAAACGGTATGTTGTACTAATCTTTTCAAACAAATTCCTTTCGCATCATTTAACCATCATACATACTGAGTATGTTGGCGTTGTCCGTGCATCCGCCGCGGACTACGTTGTCGTACGACGTGTGGTAGATGAATCTGCCGGCCACTGAGGCTCCTCGAGTCGTCACCAGGTTGGGTAGCGAGTCGGTTCCCGAGAACGGTAGGGCGGTGAACCCGCGCATTTCTCCGGCGTTGAAACCAGCCTGAAGTTAAAATTAATTATTCGTTGTAAATAGTTGGATGCTAAAAAAAAAGCTTATGAATAATAGGATATAACTGAACATCGGAACAATTGAAGGGAAAATAATTGGATAACAATTGTTTAATTGACCCCAATAGATGTTTTCGAGCAGGATGACCTTGTGGCATAATCGAAGATTGCTTTATACGCCTGCGATCAGAATACTTGCGAAGAAAATACTTTGCTCGCCTGCTTACCAAAGCGCCCACGTTAGGGCAAACTGTTATTCCATCCTGACAGCCAAGTGAGTTTGTTGGTTTGGTCCATTCTATCTTTTCGTAGTTGAACATAAAAATTGTGTTTTCTCCCTGTACCGCCATAATGACTTGGAAAGTGTTACTCTGTAAAGTTTGAAGTACAAAAAAGTAGTGCAAATATTAGAATATATACTTCAATGTTGTTACATTGTAGAGCTTTGAAATGTTGAAGTTTCTACTTTTAACAGTGCGAAGAGCAAATATTTTGACAGTGCGTTTTCGTAACCCCAAACGCGCATGCAGTTACAGTCCAACGCCACTTCTTTAGTGTTGGACTCATTGGTTTAAAATTATAGCGTTAGGGTTGGTGCTTTGAGGACGACGCGTTAAGATTTATGAAAACGTGAATGTTATTACTTACAGGACAAGCCGTGCCGTCTCTGCATGTTCCGTCTCTTACATTAACCCAAGTGACAATCAGAATATAGTCGGCAGCACTAAAAGACGAATACTCAGGCCCAGCCATGACTCGACCAACTACCTCTTTGTCCACTCTGCTCAGCGTCTCTCCTTGGATGCTAGGTTTCTGTATGAGAAAACATTGTTTATTGCAAATGCATGGGGTCTTTTACGAAAGAAAAATGCAGCTATTGATTTGTCGAGAAGCATCACATCCATTTGATAGTATAGTCGCTGTCAGATCAAGTTTATCGGCCCAGGATAAGGTGTATGATTTAAAATTGCAAATGGTGAACTGTCGAATTGCGCGAGTGAGTGTGTAAATTCCAGATTAAATGACAAGTAAGGAAAAGTAAGGAATTTTGCCTGGATTTTTAACTTCTAACTTCTAGAGTTCTAATTTTACACAGGATTATATTTTCCGGAAACCGACATAAATTAATTTAAACCTTGTCAACAACAATGATATTGAAGCGATTTTAAAGATAAAAATACAAAAAGTACAATGCTACTAACGTCAAGGGAATTGATATCAATGTATCTGTAGTAAACATCGCTGTCACTTTGAGTTGTTAGAAAGCTACCGTAGAATGGAGCAGCTACCACAGGATCCCTCTGATTAGGATAGAATACGTTTGGTAGCGGCGAATCACCAAATATTGGCTGTGGTGATTCAAAGGATATGTGACCCTCCATGGCAGCCTGAAGTAAAAAACACAAGAATTGGAATTAAAAACATTTTTCAAGAAAATTTATTCTCCAGGAGACCAACAATTTTTTCAAACTTGCATGTTCGGATACAGTTTAACCGTAAGGTAAAGATATCGATAAGAAATTTATGAGCAAAACAATAAACAAAACAATAAGAAGAGGAATAACACACAATGTACGCCGTTGAGTAGGTTCTGCCGTAGTACGTGACGGTCGATGGTAAGGGTATGTCCTTGACATATGCACCGTTGGTTGATATGTCACAGAACGTAGTGCCGTACGGGAACATACGTTCTGCCACATCAGGCTGGGCCGCATCCGTCCATTTGGCTGCCCATTTTTCAAAATAATCTGAAACAATTCAGATGAAATGTTTTAATAGATTTAATAAATAGGTTACTAGGTTTATGTCTTTAAAGGAATGGATGCGAGTAGTTTGCTTTCTAAAAGATCAGGGTTAGTTAATTGATTTTTTAAAAATATTTGATCATCAAAAGCGATTAATTGATTGATTCGTTCAGTGAAGTTTATTGTTGCAGTAAAAATTTAAGTTTTAACGTGCGTTACTGTGTGATATAATTTAACAACAAAGAGCTTGACCTCACTGTTCAGATTAAATGCTTCAGTTTAAATGCCAACGTGTGATTGTGAAACCGTTTGTAGGGGATGCCCCAGTGAAGCCATCTTGCCTACCTGTTCCGTCTGTGTAAGATACTCCTGCACAGCTCTCTGCTCCGACAAGTAAAGGCCCGATAGCTAGGGTCAACATCCAGAATATAGTCCACTGTTTTTTCCGTACATCCATTGTGTAATTTAACACAAATTAGTCCAGAAAATCACAATATCCTGGTTAAGGTGAAAATTTCACAATAAACTCTGGTCCTTTGTTATCATAACTTAGTAATGTCAACGAGTAATTTGCATAACTATCTTGTAACCTAATTTATATCGTACTAATTGATGACTCAACGATTGCGACCACTTTACAATAGTGCGCGCCCTGTTCAGAAAAATGAAAGAAAGAAAAAAGAACATGAAATCCAAAAACGTTGTCGAAGAAGCGACAGAAATAATCTCCTTTGCACTCAAATGCGCTTATTTTGTAATAAATTCTAGTGCATATCTGATAATGTAGACCGCTACAGGTAGACCCAGGTATTGCAAAAAGTGCTCATAAGGAGCTGATGGCAGTTATCAGTTCAGGTCAAGTCTTTTGTTATCATCATATCAGAACTTTGAACAGTAAAACGAGCATTGAGCAAAGAACATGCGCGGAACACAGATTTTGGGGAAGAACCCAGAAACAAACATATCCAAAAATAGTGAGATTTATATTTACAAGATCTCTTTGAACGTCCGCTGAAAACCCATGGACATTATTTGGTGTAGAATAAAAGAAAGTGCGGATACTGTTGGGTTACTTGTCCATCTTATCAAATATATGTTTGAAGAGGGATTATAAAGAAGTAGAAAACTTAAAGTGCTACGAAAGAGTGCAAAAACCATCATCTACAGTAGCGGATCCAGGATTTCCCGCACGGGGAAATTGGCTTTACTAATTAGACTAATTAGTAAACTCTTTGTAGGCTCGATTTTATGATTTCATGATTACTAAAATTTTGATGAAAACACGCAAGTTTCTGTCACTTTACATCAAATTTTAGTAATCACGTGATAAAAAAATCAATTCCAAATGGAGTTTACTGATTAGACTTGACTAATTAGTGATGCAAATTTCTGAAAAACTCGAATGGTTCGTTCCGGCTTTGTGAGCGAGAATTTGTAGATCAAGCCCCATTCAGGGACGTCTACAAGTGTGACTTGTGATTGTACGTTGTTACGGGTGCGTCCTAGTTTTGTTTTCACGTAGTTAAGGGTGCGTCCAAGTTTTGTTTTCACGTAGTTAAGTGTGCGTCCTAGTTTTGTTTTCACGTTTGCCAAAATAATACAATTCCTTGTTTAGGAATATGGACCATCTTGAGGATGAAAATGAGAACTTATTAATAAACCGCTAAGAAAACATTCGAGTTTTTTAAATGGAGTTTACTAATTTGTAAAATTAGTCTAATTTGCTGAACGTCTCAATTGATATGTTTTGAAAATATCATTTATTGTTCTCATTTAGTTCAACATGTATCATGAAAATTTATATTTTTCTTTGTAAATCGTATCTGTCAATTCCACACATATCCTCGTGTTTCAATATTCAAATAAAATATTTATGTTTAAATTTTCTTTGATATTTGCAATTGATTTTTCATATTGCAACAAAACAAAGAAGCGTATAATTTAATACATAAATAAGATATATCGGTAGAAATATCCTCGATTAGCTTAACCACGGAAATTTGCAGCTCTACTTCCCAACATACTTGATTTAGGCCATCCAGCGTGAAATGTTTTCGACACCCGTCTCGTCACTTTCGTCACACCAAGGTTGGATGAGAACTTTAGTTTGGAGAGGTCCGGTTATATAAATTCACGACTTCCAGATTTGAAATCTGACGCTCTACCGACTGAGCACTTCCAGCACGCTTTGTATCAGTACATCGTTCGACGGGAAATTAATTTTATAAACGTATTTGTATTCGTAAAACATTTTCAACGAATGTCGCATCAATCATGTCAAATTGTAATCTTTTCGTGCAAATGTTAAGTGGCTCTTTCTGAAATCTTGGGTAACTTGATAATTTGTACGCACAGAATGTGTAGTGCCGCACTGTCACAGAGTTCGTACCACACTCTATGATAAGATTATCTCAAGAACTCGATTTTCCCGTTGATACAGGTAAATACATAGCTTGCTTATCAAACATAGTAAATCAGCGTGGCTAATTTGAATCAGCAATATAACATTGGCGGATCTAGGGGGGGGGGGCGCGGGAGGCACGTCCCCCCCCCCTACGGGCCAAAATTTCTTCATTTTCATGAAGTTTTTGAGAATTTTTGCACTAAAATCGGGTAAAAATTGGGGCGCCCCAAGGTTGGCGC
>JBCAUI010203305.1:0-31472 GCA_038406195.1 Haplosyllis anthogorgicola
ACACAGCTTGGAAATTTCAGTAATCACTGCCAAATGAAAGAGAAAGATCCCTACTTCCTTCCTGTAATGTTTATACTCAAGTGATAATGATTTTACATGGTTTTAATGCTTGAGAATGAGAAATCTGTCTAGTAACTGGTACCATCTATTAACTAGGGAGGGGGCCCTATGTTCAAAACTTTTAACCCCTGGTTATTGGCATAATCTTTACTGTCCCTTCAGTGATGGATCCAAGGGGGACCCTACCCCTCCCCCCAGCCCTCAGTTTTTGGGGCCCAACTTTGGGACCCCAGCACCTCAAGACACAAGAATTAGACTGTAATTTTTTTAAAAATTTCAGCCTCGCTGTGCTTTACATGACATTTATGAATAACTTCTTCAATGTGTTGAGCATTTGGTCACACATGGAATCATATCTGTATAGAGGGCCCCCCACCAGTGTGTAGACACTGTTCAGGGGAAATGCTGTATACCCTACACTATTCATCATAGGTTTAATTTAAACATACATACCTAAGCCCCAGCAACCTGTGCAAATAGTCCAAGGTTGATTTTCAGTGCAACTCAATTTTTTATTCCCACTTTTGCACAAAATTTGGGGAGCCATTGTGTAGACAGCCCATACCAAAGAGTAGACACTCCAGACCCAGTGTGTATACAGCACAAAAATTAAATAGAAATATTTTATTTTACACATATATGTGTTTTTATTTACAAATAATATCATCTTTACATTAAATTGAATGTAATTCCCACACTTTAAAACCAGATTTGATTTAATTCTCATGCTTTAAAAGTTGTGGGCTGAATCTGGCGTTTTTTACTAAAAATTATGAAAATGTCAAGATATGTGCTACTAAATTGGCTGTAGTTTGTGGCTATTGGTCACCAAGATGACCATATCAAGCAGGAGCTTCTAATGGTGGTAATTTCATGTTGCTATGATATCTGGTTCAAAAGATATGGTCAAAAATGTGACAGTTGTCTACTAATTGGTAGAGGTTTGAAATTCACTTCCAGTTAGTAGACAGCTTGATGTATGTGCACCCTGACCCAAAGGCATAAATTGATCTCATAGTGGAGTAAAGTATGGAGTTCTTAAGCTATTTTAGTTGAAAAAAAGCTCAAAAATTGGACTAATTGTTGTGTTTGGCTTTTCTCCAGTGGTTCCAATACAAAGTAACTCCAAACATGGTCCAGATAGTTTTAAACAGTGTCTTTATTGTAACTAAGATTACAGTGTAAGCCGCAGCTGTATGGTCTCTACTTGTCTAGGGGGGCCAGTGATCTTCCAGAGCCTAAGTATGTAGCTAAGCTAAGACTCGAGTGCAGCTTCAACATCTCTTTATATACAGGGGTAGAACAGCTTTAAAGACAAGCACAACCAATAGTACAGCTTCGGAGCCCTCTACATATATAAATGTATGGAGAATAAATACGCCGGGCAGTGCTAATTATACGTGGACATATGAGTGGTTTTTCATTACATAACATTGGAACATACACGGCAATTTGTCTTATCGTGTATACTTAATTAAACACTTAAAAGATATCTCTGACACAATATTTTTCTGTTCTTTCTTTTCAGTATCAGATCAAATAATCGGTAAGGCTAAAATACAGCCAAACATGTTTAATAGGTCATGGGTGGGGCCTAAAGTGGCGACCAAACATTGTTTAACAAAGGCTTCGGGAAGGGGCAGCAGGGGAAGGCAAGCCTCCAAAGCCAAAGCCCCCCCGCCCCGCTCCTCCTTTCCACCGATCTTATTTTATTCCACTGATTGTCTGTCGAATGACAGAACATTGGCGGATCCAGGATTTCTCGTAGGGGGGGCGCCAATCTCGGGGCGCCCCAATTTTTACCCAATTTTAGCGCAAAAATCCCCAAAAACTGCATGAAAATGAAGAAATTTTGGCCCGATGGGGGGAGGGGGGTGCGCGCGCCTCCCGCGCCCCCCTAGATCCGCCAATGCAGAGTATGTGGTCTTCAAGCTAATAAACTCAGAATCTGAAAACGAGGTTCATCCCACATTCCACTTTCCTACGCCAAGGACCAAGAAATAGTTCTGTTACCATGACTTTACTTTGGTAACATTGTGACGTCATTCGACAGACATACGACGTTACTTTTGACGTAACGGCTCTAGTTTTTGGGGTTTTTTGGCAATTTAAATTTTTCTTCATGAAGACCGACAAGCCGTGAATAAAGTCGATAACGGAGACAAACTTTATGTAAACGACGGTAATCGATTTAAAAAATCCGCCACCCATAACAACCCCTAGTAGAGACCAAGTGACCTGATTTACGATGCCGAAGCATGTTTGAATGATCCTTATCATGTAGACATGTCAGTCACAGATAAAATGCCTCTTTTTATGAAACATGCGTCAAGGCACGTGTTTACTGCGGGGGGTGGGGGGGGGACAGAAAACACGAGGACACGTGCACTCAACATCCAGCGACCTTGAACTCAAAATGTAAACAAAAACAAACGTGCAAGACATGATTAACAGAACTCTGCTAAAATTTCCCTGATAATCACAATTCAACTTTTTAGTCAATAATTTTGTAGAGTATTTTGTTAAAACGGTGCATTCAAATAATTGTAATTATACAATATATCCAAGTACCCCCAGGATTTGTATGATCTTTTATTAATGATTTGTTGTAACTTGGTACATTATTATGCATTCATTATCATAAACCACTACGAAATGTGATTAATAGATGCGCACAACTGTTCACTACTAGAAGAATATTTCATATAATTCTCTTTTATTGACATACAAACATTTACACTTACATTTTAAAGAAAAAAAGCAGACTGGAATCTTGATCCTTGGTCATACTTTAAATATCACCAACTGCAAAACAACGCATTACAAAATGTTTAGCGTATTTAATTATTATCTTAATTTTCAAAAACATGATTTTTTGTTATTATTTTTCGCTGTCTAGCAGTATGAAGTGTGATTTTGTGGCATAAGTTATGTGATGGGTATTCTGAACTGAGTGAAGTGTGTAGGACTTTTTCGCACCTTACAGCAGTAACGTTTGACAGGCAATGTGCATACTTCTTTCTCTACAGCTGAATAAACAGAATAACCTTCACCAATTAGGTAAATTCTTTGTTCGCCAATTATAATCGAGAATTTGGTCATGAAACTTCAGATGCCAGACCTAATAATGAAAGGCGCAGCGTAGTATTAAACAGCAGTGCTCAAGCTTGCGAGACAACTACAGTTCGTCAAGGTGAAATAGGATCTCGTTTTTATTTTTTAACTTAAATAATTGTCCATATTGCACATTCTTCAAGTTTAACACATCACATTCCTTATATCTTACTGGTAAAATGCATTGCTTCAAAGATAGCATCCAGTTACAAATTAAGAAAGAAAGTTCCCAATGGATGATTTACATGTTGGTACTTTTAACCCACAATAGGGCATCACCTCTTGTGCAGTGAATCATGACTATTGACCTTTAACATTGATCTTCAACAGTTTTAGGGACACTGTATGTATGCTCGGAACTTTTTAAAGATCATTAAGAAAACTGTTTTGTATACTGATTTCCTTAAGTTCCCTAAATTTACATGAACAGTCTGTGAAAGGTTAAAGTTTAGAGATTGAATGTAAGGGTTCTGAAAGGAACTGTATTCTAAGAAAAACTTTTGATTTATAACATGGATTTAACAGATAAAATAATTGTGAAATATTTCTTGGAGCAATGACTATGACTAGGGTGTAAGGAATATTTAAGAATGAAAGCATTGCAAAAATGTAACTTAGTGACCCTGATTTTATATTAAGTAAAAACGAGATTTTATTTCACTCTGACGGATTGTATAAATTTTGTGCCTTTTTGTTTTATCGGCTCCTCTTCCCAAATATACACCACACAGGGTGTAGGATGTCAAGTACATAGTGGCACAATGGGCTTATCCTAAATTCATAATGATAACCATGCAGATTCCATTTGTGTCATGGACCCATTTGCAAGTGATTTAAATTAAAATAAAGTAAATTGGACACGTGAAATGATTTTATGTGTCCCTTCTGGTCTTTATTTTAAGGAAACAATGACAGATGTAAGGTATATTTGGTTAATTGGTTAATTCTAATTGTTAACAACGAGAGCTGTTACGTCAAAAGTAATGTCGTGTGTCTTTAAATGACGTAACTTTTGAATGAATACATGCTGCCACAACATTTCCAAAGAAACAATGTCATGGCAACAGGACTATTTCTTGGTACTACTTCTTGGTGTAGGAAAGTGGAAAGTTTGATGAGCCCCGTTTTCAGATGGTAGTTTTTTAGGCCGACGACCATATACTCTGTCATTCGACAGACAATGATACTTGAATGTCACTTTTAACATTGTGTCAACAGTTGGCGTTATCAATTTAGGCGAGGTCTTTTTGTCATTATGGATTTGACGTCCTACCCCCTGTCACCCACCCTGACAGACCACTAGGAATATTTCCACATTAAAGTTCCTTCACTCTCGACAGATGAGCACCGGGCAGTGCGCGTGGTGCAAAACGTAGTCACTGACGGATCCCATGATCGTGCGTCGGACCTTTCCGTGACCGCGCGTCCCCATGACGACGGTGCTGGCGTGGCGTTCCTTAGCCATAGCAGTGATCGCCTCTCCCGGGTGCATACACTGCTTCAACACCGCCTCTATGTTCGTGATCTAAAGTACGTGAAATGTTCGTAACTGTACAATTAAGCGATCTGGATTTGCTAGTAAAAATTGATTTTCAAAAGGAACTTTCTGTAGCCGGTTCTGTAAACTCAGAAGTGGTAATTTGAAATCGCAAAAGAGATTATTAGGGGTTTTTTTTCAATTATTGCCAATTAATTTATACAAGAATGTCTGACATCGGCGCTACACAGGACTCCCATTCGAAAACATGACTTTGTTTGACCTTGGAATGAGGAATTGATGGTCAAAAATATACTTGCGTAATCCGTATTGATGAGGTTGAACTGTACCACGCAACCATGACCTAATGTTTACTTTATTTAATTACACTTAGGCCAGATTATCAAAGCATTATTCTCGTAGCTTACCACCTTTTCCTCGGCCATCCGTTTGTATTTGACGAACAGTTTTTTTCGCCTCTTCTTGCTCTTTGACACAAGCTTCATGTAGAGCATGGCCCGTCATGCTGAGCGATCCTGCGATGTTAAACGCTTAGTCATTTAGTGTGTAAAAGCCTACAACAATTTCTGAAGCCTTGGTTGCAAGCTGTATATTTCATTTAATTAAGAATACATCTAGTCTCAGTGGAAACATAATTTGAACTGAGGAAAGGGTTAAACAAAACAAAAGCTAACACATTAACAAAATTGAAATACACCATTGAGAATCCTGCAGGGGGTATCAAACAGTAAGATGCAGGCATGAGATGAGAGTGCTTGAGAGCCTTAACTTTAGCCACTGAAGTTGTGATGCTGAGGAGCATCTCGTAACATAGTGGATTCAAGGAAAAACCTGATGGCTCGAGCCCAAGCACCCATCCCCGATAAAACATGTCTAACGTCACAAAACACCCAATACATTTGTCACTCTATGGAGATTTTGCACTAGAAGATGCCGCCCTCTATGCATGCTCCATAGGCCATCAATGGGGATTCTCAATTTGCGACAGATATTAGGACCACGCTCCTTCAAAAACAAATACATTGGGTGTTCTCTATTGAAAGGACGGTCTCTGCCTGATATTCTCAGTTTTGAGTTCGACCCCCCTCCCCACCGTCCTCTTACCGACCAATTATTTTCCTCCGTTAGCGTTACTCTTTAATTCAATTGATTAATAACGACTAATTTTCTAAAGAACATTCGTCTTACTTGCTTCCTTGACGGAGGTTGGTAATTCGTCTATATGAACGAGCACGATGTGGTGGTTGCGTTGTGCAGCACCTCAAGGTAATCTGAAATAAGCGTATATATCTGTCTCATTAAAACGATCAGGAGCTCATCCACATTTTTTCGTGGGAGAGGGTGATGATTCGTGAAGTTAGCAGCCACGCATGGCGACGATCTGGTTCTGCTACTGCTGTGTGTCAATAGAGAGTGTATTTGTTTACGAAGGAGCGCGGTCCGAATGTTATCACAATATCGGGAATTACCATTCATGCTCTATGTAAAGTCAGGTCACTCAATTTCTTCTTATATTTACTCTCCGTGAACGCGGGGAGGTAAACTTTTCAGTCGTGTCTGTGTGTCCATCAGTTTGGGCTATAAGTTAATGTTAAGTATCAAGGTCACTGGGTAAAGTTCAAGGTCACAGGGATAAAAAACTGTTAAATTATCAACTGATACCTGCCAATTTAATCTGTTATTACTCTTATGACTGATACATAAGGTCAAGGCCAAAATCTAGGTCAGGATCGTTTGAAGATCCGGGTCATTTGAAGGTAAATTTAACTTTCTCGGTGACTTTTATTCGATTTTAATTTCTATGATGTTACAAAAACGACTTCGACCGAAAGGCATCCTGCTTGTTTTATCTGACAAAAACGGATCGAGATGAGCAGAAGACTTGCCCGATATTCCTTCCAAGAGTGTTTTAAAAGGATGGTTTTTTAGGGTCTAAGAGCCCCTCCGATAAGTTTTTTGACTCTCTACTTTCTTAATACACGAGTGGTAAACATGTAAATTTGGCACATCTGATTTCAATTGGTTTAAAACTATTTCACTTTCAGTTTGAAATCCTTTGGCCCATAAAACATTGCGTGTTTTTCATTGCGCCGAGAATTGGTTGTTTTCTTCACTGAAACTTTTTGCAAAGACATTTTGGCTCCCCAGTCTGCCGCAACGAATAAATCATTGACGTTGTCCTTGTTTTACTAAGTGTTTTTAACATGTTGTGAATAGATCCACCCTGGCTTTAAGACCCATGGGGACGGGTCACACGAGGTCCAAAACAGGGGCAGTCAGTGGCCCCAGAAATGGACCCTAGTCCAACAAAAAAAAAATCATGTTGTGAATTAAAAATTGTGTTGGATTAAATTTTAGGTTTAGATGATAGTCACGTCTGAAGGCATGCTCTGCCTGAGGACTTTTGTCTGTGCAAACTAGAATTACTGGTCCAGTGCCATGGTGATCTTAAATTCCTTTACTTAAATGACTCTATTAGGTAACAAGTCCCCCAGGTGAACGACTGTTGCTGAATCCAAGTGGGTTACATACTTACAAAATGTGAAGCACAGATAATTGTTTTCAGCTTGGATAGCTCCCCTCTTAACTATGTAGCCAAGCGTTGAATGTATATGGAGCGTTTAAATACATGTAGAATTGAAGATAAAGTAGACTTAGATCACATTATGCTGATCATCAGTTAATATGAGACCCCATGAAAAAGTGCAAGTGGTTTTTAAAGTCTATTAAAGCGATCACTGCCCCTAACAGGAATATGAATGAAAAGTCGTTTCATCTTCTGATGCTTCCAGCTTAAAATTACTTTGACAAAAAAATTGAAGTTGTTACTTTCTCTAGGTTTATTTTATATTTTTTTACGTTATATTTTGTACAATCTGTCTTATGCATCATCCATTGAGAAATATATAGTGAATAGTGATAAATAATGAATTAAAACAATTACCATAAAACAATCAACATTGCATTGAAAAAAGCGAAATCGTTGGTGATGATAGCATTAAAAAATAACTGAATTCATCAATTCTTTTTACCCAATTATCAAATGTATTACAAAATTAAAATAGAAATGACAATTAAAACTGTACCGTTATAATGCATTGCTCGTGTAGCACTGCTTTTGTTGTCTAATGCTGTTATTGCAAGATATGTACAACATATCGAGTAAATAAGGCTAACTTCTAAGACGTTATACAGATTACTCAGTGGCGGATAAAGTAGGAATTTAAAGTCCTAGATCCCCAGAATTTTGTACGGCAGCAAACGTTATTTTCTGCAGATGAGCACAGGACAATGCTCAGGTACATGTATGGAAAATATTATATTGTAAAAATGATGTGCAATAAATTGAGACTACCGCTTTTTTTCGCCAAAGAGAACATACATTCTCTCTACACATTACACATTAACTTCAGTTGCTGCATTCATATATCTAACTAAACTCGTCTGTAGCTGAAATAAACTGTGACAGACGTAAGTAGGCATACACTGTGAATTTTATTTTCTGCAGATGAGCACCGGACAGTGCGAGTGATGTAGAACGTAATCGCTGACGGATCCCAGGATCGTGCGTCGTATTGTTCCTAACCCACGCGTTCCCATGACGATAGTGCTTGCGTGCTTCTCTTGTGCAATCTCAGAAATCACATGACCTGGCTTCAACCCTTTCTCCAGCACACAGTCTGAAATTGGTACCTGCAATACCATAAGGTAACGTTTGAGGACGAAATGTTTATAAAGGTGTAAACTATGGAGCTGGGTTCTCTGATGAAAACAGAATCTGACACCCCGATAATACAATGCGGAATTCTGTTGTTCCCGATTGTAAGGGCAACGTTCTAACAGCTCGTTTTCATAAACTTAACGTCCATCCTTTAACGCAACAAGTGTTAAATGTTGGTTTATTAGTCTATAGTGCATGCGCCGATAGACTTCTTTGATGGGTAACCTGAAACGAACATGAGCTAAAAAGAAGCACTGGGAACCTGTCAAGTGGGAAAGGTCAGGGTGCATGACTGTGAACTCTTATCAAACGTATTCACTCTTTCAGATAAAGGGTAGATTTTGGCAGCGTGATAGACTCTTTAGTCACTTGGATAATTCTCGTTACCTAACGCCACCAGCAGCTCGTTTTCATAAACTTAATAACACAACAAAATACTGGGAGTAGTGTTATGTTGGTTTAATACATAACTCTACCAGACCATCGTTATGGAATAAACCAACATACAGCATTTGTTGTGTTAAAGGATGGGCGTTAAACGAGCTGTTAGTCAACTGCGTATCTCTTTAATTTTAAGCAGAAAATGCAGCTTGGAACAATAGTGACCTATGTGAATTAGCCATCATTCGCAACTGAACTCGATTCTGAATACTCACCCCTTTCTCTTCGGCTAGCTGTTTGTATGTATCAAAGATAGGTTTACACTTCTGCTCCTCCTCATGCCACAGTTCTAGCACCGTCCCGCGCGACATTGCCGCTTGTCCTGCACATCACAGAGAAATTTCAAATAATTTAGAAAATTAAATTAAATTCATTTGTTATCTGGGCCATTCTCATTTAGTCCGTTACTAATTCAGCACAGGTGATTTCTCTTCAGAGTAAAAGATGGGGTGAGTTTATGAACGCAGACTCGATTCATACAGAGGATTAAATGGCTAGTTAAGGCTCTTCATTTTGAGAACAATATGCCCTTTTGTCTGAGTCAAAGACACAGCATGGAATTCCATTGACGCAAAGTGAAATCAATTTCAGGAGCTGCAGATTTTTAGTGTTTGTCAGGTGCCTCTAACCATGTTTAATATTCTTGCTCATTCAATTCAGTTGTTGCAGGGCGCTAAACTTTTAATAGTAATTTCATGATCTAATGATAAAATAAGTGTATGAGTGATATTTCTGGTAGATAACAAACGTACTTGCTTCATCAAATGTCGAGGGAAGCTCCACGATGTGCACGAGGATGATCTTGTGGTTTGCATTGTGTAATGTGTCCCGGTAAACTGTCATGGAAATAAATAAATGGATAAATAGTCTGACTTCTTTTACTGCAACATAGGATATTCATATTACCAATTTGTAGCCTTGGGTGAGTACAGAAAAAAATGGCTGCCGAGCGGGATCGTGAGTCATACCATCACCTTACCTCTTTTCCCTGTAGTGGATCGGGGGGAGGGGGTCAGGGGCCATACATGGGCCTCTAACCAAATTCTAGATCTGATGCTGTTTCCCGAACCACTACGGGACCATTTATCCAGTTCACTCATTACCTGGTCATTTGCAGAGCTGTAAACATTTCTTGTAACGACAAGAAAAACGAAAGTTTATGTTGCCTCAGCCTAATTCCTGTGATGAAGTAAGTTACGAGATGAACTTTGGTAAATGTTTTGTTGGTTAAACACATGTGTATGTACATTATAATCTAAGCTCAGCGTTCTAGTGGATAGTTTTTGTATGTAATATACCTACAGCCAAATGGCTATGATGCAGATCACCTCGATGGGCCGATAACTGCCAGCCCACGGGCATGAATACCAGGCATGCTTATGCCTTCTTTTTATTGTGTTGATCAAATTGCTATCTGTAATCTGTTGACATTGTATTACAACAGATTGAGCCCGGTAACAGTAGCTGCAGTATGCTTGCGCGTGCATCTGCAGGAAGCTGTTGGCCTATCAGCCAATCAGATGCAAGCATTCCTCAGCTGTTACAAACAATTTCAATTTGAATTCAGTTTAGATTGAGAACTTCAACAGACAACATGTATATTGTTTGTCCAAATAAAGTAGAATCTTTTCTCGGTTTAAAGCAAACCAATTGTTTTTGTTGTTATTCCGGATCAAGCTAATAACAGGCTAAATAGCGACAACCGCAAGATAATACAGTTACAATAAATAAAACAACTAGTTTTTTTACTGTGTAAAATATATTGCATAATAGACAGATTTATGTACAATTGTAAATGCCACAACTAATGATTTCTGTACAAATGTATTTCCATAAATGATACAGAACCATTCCTTCTTGTAAACTTCTCAGTATTTTAGTTTCATGTACTCTCCAATCTCATCAATAAAAATTATAATACCAGTTTCTGAGGCAAAAATAATAATCCGATGCCTTGACATTCAGATCACAGTTTGGTACTCTTTTAAAGGTACGCGTATGCAGTATTGATTTTTATGTAAATACGATAAATTCTTCAAAGGTTACTTCTAGAGACGTGTGGATGTAATCAAATAAAGTGCAAGTCCTTTGCTTGACATGAATAACGCACAGATTATCTGGTTAAAAGTATCCTTCATGTTGACAACTAATAACTTTTGTTTAATCCCAGTATTTGATGACACCATCCCAACCTGCCGAAGCTACTTTAGACGTTTCATGCGGATGCCACAGCGCTGATATGCACACATCATCGTGCGCCTTAAATTTACTGTACAGTTTTGTGGTTTTCCAGTCCCAGATGTACAACTTTCCATCAGCATCACCCGAAATCAAATAGCTCATCTCCGGTGAAAAGTCAACAGAACATGCATACCCAGCAACCTGAAAATATTTAAAACCAGTTGAATATAAACATAACTACATGTAGTTAATTAAAATAAACCTTACATAAGTACAGCACACACCTGGAATGTAAAAATATCTTATGTCTTATTTTCAATTCTTAGTTAATTCATTGTGCCATATATTGCCTAATTAACGCGCATGCACATACAAGTTATTTTTGTACATGTGCATTATTGAAGGACCTCTGCTGTCAACTCCCAGGCAGCTTCTGTTTGAGACGGCAAATGGAACGAACCCAATGACACCTAACATTCAGGATTTTATAAGTCTGTTTTTGTGAAACAAGGGTATCTAATATCTCAAAAAAATGTTAACCTACAGAGTAGATAGTAGTTTAAGTAAAAAAAATGCATGAAAATTTAAAAAAATCTATGTGTCACACAAAGGTTTGTAGCTGATGTTTGCAAAAAGTTGAAAAAAATGAGCAAAAAAATGGGGGTGCGCATTAATTAGAGCATGCGTGTTAATATACGGTATGTTATGTTTCTGACTAATCAATAAATGTAATAAATTATAATCGTACCATATGTCCTTTGAAGACCTTTTTCCGCATCATCTTCATTCGATTGAGTACGTTGAATATGATGATCTGGTTGTCCATAGACTGACATGCTAACCATTTACCTAAAAGAGAAGAGTGTTATGTGAAGTTACCTTGTGAAAGGACAAAACTTGTTTTCTGGGTTTTTTTTCAATTTAAGTTTGTAATCTATCCCTTCAAGACTTCATCTTGCTCTGACTTAAAAAATAGCTTTACAAGCTAATGTGTTCGAATACTACAGAATCTGTTTTGAACTCACCATTTGGCGATATCGTCGTTGATGGCACAGAATGCATTGTCGGGTCTGCAATATATTTAAAGTCAACAGGAACATCCCTGAAAAACAAGTTGAAAATCGTTAAACACAGGGGAAGAAATAATCCTGCGATTACTGTTTCAATAAGGGACAAAGTAGTTGCGTATCAAAAGGTAAGAGTAAAGTTTTTGTACACACCATTCCCACACTCGCAAACTCTTATCGTCCGATGTGCTGACAAATCGACGATTTTGGTCGATGAACGTGATTGAATTGACCGCACCCAAATGCCTGTCGTATTCCTGCACAATTTCACCTGACCGCGTGTCCCACTAAAACAAAGATAGATCAGCAAAATATACTTTTCCATTGTTATACTCTTCCATTGTTTCATTTTAAACATTTTCAAATTTGGTTTCAGTTGCTATTGCAGGAAGAGCCATACGGTACACAAACATGTATCACTTGTCTAAAACTTGTGAAGGATTTGACGTTTCTACATAGCACTTTATTCACAGTCTGCCATGACTGATCCGATCTTTCATCAGCAGCATGCTTAACAAAATGTCAAATAGCAAAGAAAATGTTTAGTAAACCTTTAATCTCTGAAATAAAACAAAATTATGGTTTACTTACACAAACAATCTTCTTATCGGATGTACCTGCCACGAATAAATGGTGTTTGTCTTCTTCAGGGTTGAATTTGACACAATATGGTACCTTCCGACTAGTAAACCGAGATATACATTCACCTAAAATAATAAACTTAATAAGGATACCACCGATAAGGCAAAAAACGAGATTTATCGAAAATTAAGTTCTGGTTTCTCAATACTTTTCTGCAGTCCTTTATTTACTTGAGCAATATAAGATTTTTCACACAGTCAAGTATTGTTACCTGTAACAAATTAATTACTCACCAGTTTCGGTGTCCCATAGTTTACAGAATCTGTCGTAACTTGCACTGAGAAACTGGGTGCCATCATTATTGAAGGTAATGTCCCTGACTGCCTGTTTGTGTCCATTATAGGTACGTACACACAGACGATCATTGTACACTTGCCAGATCTAACAATAAGAGTATTTTATCATTTTTTTTAGCCACATTTAGGAACAACTTTGAACATAAAAGAGTTCGTGAGTTTCGTTTAACTTTTCGTAATATTTGTGTAATCATTGTAAAATACAAACCTTTATTTTTGTGTCCATACTAGCTGACAATAATAAGTGAGCACTCTTCGGAAACCACCGGATTGCCGCAATTCCTAAAATAAAATGAACAATACATCAATATGTTTTCTGACAACAAATAGCTTATATCGAAAGATAACAATTAAGATCAAAATTGCATTCGCTCGAAAGACACACCAAATTGCATTTGCTCGAAAAACACAAACATGACAAGGTGTTATTTTAAACCAAATGTATACCTTTTGTATGACCAGACCATGTGTGTATATGTTTCTTGGGAAGGAAGCACTTTTCTGGAGGAAACTCGGACTTAAGGTTGACGCCCACGTCCTGTGGAACATGCATGAAACTTCTGCCTTGGTAGTCCAATGGTTCTTTCACTACAACGTAATGCAAAACTAGTTGTATTTGTTCTCGAACAAATTTATTTGTGTAATATAGCTGTAACGTACATTTCTCCAAAACACCCAATGCTGAACAAATACAGTGGCACGACATTCCCTGATATGTCTCAAGAACTTACAGTGCATTATAGTCTTCTCCTCCATGGGCTTCTCCTCCACTTTCTTTCCTTTCTTTGCTCGTTTTGCAACAATTTCATCCAGCTCTTTCTGTTCTTCCTACAACAAGATCATAATCTTTGTCCTAAGTTATTCAAGTTGAATTTAACGTGAAATATACTGCATTTTGGAGCAGATAAATAAATTTTTGCTTGGCCAGGATTTCCTCCGCCTGTTCAAGGGTAAGAAAACGGCTGCAAAAAAACAAAAACAAAAAAAACCTCACCTCGGAAGGTTTCATCACGGTTTGCTCATCCTTGTATTTAGCCCAAGGTCCAAGAAATCCATCGAGATCAGACGCATCTACATTTCTTTCCTTCTTTCTTTTATCACCAGGTCGTTTCTTGCCGGCTTCGAATACTGTTAAACCTGTTCAAATTTATGATTAATTTAAGAGCTCTATCTCCCTGAGGAATAATAACTATAGATTTATCAGAATATAATTCATGCTGCACGAACACAATCTGTGAACTGTATTTACCTTTACTGGCTTCAGCTTGTGTCTTATTACCAACCACCTTGTCTTCACCTGTACTTTCTGCTGTTGGGTCTATGGCATAACCTACAGGAAAGAAAGGATCAGCAATCATTGAAGTGTTAAATCAATTTGTGTCTAAAGGAGATTGCATAGAATTACATATTCTTTGGTAATTGTTCCATACCGTAACTGTGAAACGTTCTGCGTTGTGTCTCAAATTGAAAATTGCTAAAGTTGCTTTGTTCAACGAAACCTGTCAACATATTTTTTGAGGCCTTTTGCTGAGCTGTCAGATGGGGATTTTCTGGCCCAACCTATAAAGGAGGATAAATCATATTGGAAGACAAACCTGAAAAAGTAGGGAATATAAGTGAACAGCGTGTAAGAGATGATATTACAAAATAACTTTGTGGTGTACTGGTTCATGTAGTCCATTTTTTTTGCGAGCGAATGCTTAATTAAATGTAAGAGCAATACCATGGGTGCATATAACTGGTCAAATTTAGGATTAAACTTCAGTTCTTTTGTTGTCGGATCTATCATAGCTCTTCCCCCAATATCTTCCTACAAGCAGAAATATCAATACATTGCACAAAGTGCTAAGCCGAACCATAGGCAATGATGTCGAAATCTTTCATGATTTAATAAACTTGCTTACGGTTACCTTCTTCTAAGATAAGGAGGATGGCAATACATTTGGGTAAACTTCGCTATCAAGACATATTTACCTGTGAGCCGAACACATTGCAACGGTTGGGATGCGGATTATTTTTGAGACTATTTTTTTTTTATTTGTACACTAAACATACGCAAATAATACCCTCCAACACATGATAATCTGTTTGTTTAATTTGGTGTAGACCTTTTTATGCAATTTATATGAAGGTATTATCAATACACAGTTACTAAAATGAACTCAACTGGTCATGCTTTTGATAAAGAAATACTTTGGATTAACGTAGACGTACTTTGGTGGCAACTTGTGGAGCAGCTAAAATTTGCATGTCTGATTGAACAGTACTTAGAGTTCCTCCATCATTTAGTGGCTTTAAATGCAACATCATATCTTCGCTAGTTGTCTTTGATTCCCCTTCATCTTCGCTTGAATCGCTTCCGTACGAAGCTAAAGCAGAAATCGCCGCCATTGCAGTTTAACCCCGAGGAAAATAAAATAGAGAATTTTGATTGGCACTCAGACCATCTTTAATCATGCGTATTTTAAAAGCGCAATTAAGTCCGCGTAATTGTTGACTGTAGAAAATGTCACTTTTTCTCGTGCACTTGAACGAGATATCACGAGAGTAGCGCCATTTTGTTGAACTCTGGCTTCCTCAAAAATGGATTTAGGTTAATGTAGCTTCCGTATGTGACAATAACTGAAGGAAACATGACGTAGTTCAAATGGATATAGTTTCTGAAAGGTACATACTTAGTTGCCATTCATTTCATGCTGATCTGGAGCGGATACCAGTATCTAAATGTTAACTGAACTTTGCAAAATTCTGACTGAAGGTGTGACCTGGTTAAGTCTGCAGCTGTCAAACTCGGGCATATTTTAACAGTTAGGCCTGCGACTTTTTTGGCCACAGTATGAATGCCGTGACATTGGCGTGTAATGCATTTAAGTACCAGCTCACGTTAAAACTTATGGTATTCATGTCAGATCCAGATAAATGTGCGATTTCATAATCTTTCTTGCAGTTGGATCTTGTCCACCGATTAATAATGATTGAAGAATATTTGCTACTATGTTTAATAGAAAAAGTGTGCATTGGCAGCTACCTCAACAAAGGGAGATAATCTTGTAAACTCGCTTTTAACCGCCTTAGCATGTAACCAGATTTGTGATTGTATTTATTTTTATTGCAGTAGTTAGCTGTATATAGGGACAATGCCGCTGATAAAGCGAGAAGTTGAGCCGACTGAACTCAGTCGAGGTGCTATTGCTCCAGGAATTCGCAATGAACTGGAATGTGTTACGAACAACACTCTTGCTAATGTTGTTCGACAGGTGAGACTTTCCTTACGATTTACAAAAAAAGTATCAAAAGCCGTAAGCCGTACCAAGAATAAAGATTTGTGTCAGATTTTGGGTTAAAGTTCAAAATTGTGCAAGAAATGCGTGTTCTTGATAAAACATTCTACTGAGACACGACAGCATGCAGAGAACGACAGATTTTGGAACAGAGTAGTTAACAGCAAAATTCAAAGTTGTAATCGTGTTGAATTAAACTGTAAATACATTTACTCTTGCACAACTTGCATATGAAACATACTTAACTGCTTATTATTTAGGACAATTGGTGTAAAAAAGAGTTTCGTTCGATACTATTTTACAGTCATGTTGACTCTTTTATCTTACTGGGATATTCTTTTATTTTCCCAGTTGAGCAGCTTGAGTAAACATGCTGAGGACATGTTTGGAGAATTATTCCGAGAGGCCAACTCTTTCTTCCATCGAGCCAATCGCCTGCAGGAACGGGTCGAGCGGCTAAAGGTCAAAGTCACCCAACTCGACTCCACAGTAGAAGAAGGTAAATGTTAAGTTTATATACTAAATGAGAGACTGTACACAGAACTTGTCTAGAACAGCCACAAAGTAGATATCCTGCCAAAACAGTCGTAGTCTTCGCCAACGAATAGTGTATTAACCATGATAATTTAATAATTGAACTGTCTTTAATTGGACTTTTAATTTGCCCTGGTAAATGTACAGATGTGCAAATGGCAAATAGAGTAAAATGGAAGAGTATGATGATAGTTTCGTATGTTTTAGTCGCATGCAAAGCGATTTTAAAGTACGTTAATTAAATTTTTATCATGCCCTCAACTTTCAACGGCACTTTGCGACGTAAACATAATGTTGATTCGAATTTAATACGGTTTCCATATCTCGCTGTTGGTTAACAGTGTTCACTCTTGCGTAATTTCGTGAGCAAAGAAAGAGGACGGCGAATTTAAAGCTAGACAGGCTAACTAAAAATAAGCATAATGCAAATGAAATGTTTGATGCAGGTAGCTGCCCATAACAGTGGCTTTTTAAAAAGGTCAACAGTCTATTCCAAAATAAACTTAAATGATTCTTGGGCAGGTACTAATATTACGTTCGCTAGTCGGCCCAAAGTAATATTGTATTTTGGATAGATTTATTCTTTTGGAGAAACAAGTTTGGTTATGTGGTAGCAAGTGTAGTATTGAGTCTAATTTGGCTTCATTCAGCAGTAGTGCAATCTATCAAATCATGGGTTGAACTATGTAGCAAACGTTCGTCTTAGGAATTCAGCAGATTCATGAGAAAATATCTGAAATATGGGGATCAGGTCGCGACCATAGTTCAGGCCCCAACCTTAACGTCCGTCTTTCCCCAAAACGGACAAAAATTCACAATAACCGTTTTCAAAAAGTGTTCGTCAAAAGGACAGTGCAACAGTGCAACTAACGGACAAAATTTCAATATTGTCCGTCATTTTGGCTGTCATAAAATTGCATTGATAATTGTCCGATAATTGTCCGAGCCGAGTTCGAAAAGTGAAGCAGAATCACTGATGCCTGACCATGAACATTCGCGATTATCGATTTTATCCCTACAATTTAGTGATAATGGCTGGTTAGAAAATTGCTAAAGTTGTTCCTAAATCGTGTGCATTTGTTTCAGTAACGGTGGTTTTCTCGGCAAAAGTAATTAATGGAAATTGGATCGCTGTTTAACATTTATTACTTTTGTAATCGAACCTTGACGGTGTCCTGACCAAGGCCTTAACTATCAAATTAGACAAAATTGGCTGGTACAGTAGGATGTTTCCTCGGCGGAACTTTTGATTGCTGGCTTGTGTTTACTTTGTGATGATTACTGCAAATGAAACCTTCAATGTAATTGCAACAGAATTTGTGTACAGCAGAAAAAAGACTGGTACATGGGTTGTTGGGGTTTTTTTTGCATGAATCAACCATTTCATGATTAAAAGACGGATATGGTTTGCACTTGTATCTGGTATTAATTCAAGAGTATAATTTCACTGCTGGTGGTCAGATATTGACGTAAACATTACACCCAAGTATTTACATGCACTTGTACGTTCATAAAACCGGCCCAGCATAAATGAATAAATCGTTTAACTCTTGTCTAGGAAATTATTTTCCTTTATATGTGCTATTTTAGTTCAGAACTTGGTACCCCATATTTTTTATAGTATGGATAAATCATAAATTGCTCGACCAAAGATCGGGGCACAACAGCACATGTCGCTATCTTATTGCCAAACGGTATCGTCACTTGGGGGTACAGTAGAACCTTCCTTGAACGACACCTATCTTGGGCGACATCCTGCCTTTTACGACCCTTTTACTTAGTATGTTGGCTGTTAAAACTAGTTTAAATGACCCTGTCTTGGGTGACACCCTGCCATTTACGACACTTTTGGAAGTGAAAAGTTCACTGTCGCTCAAGACAGGTTCTACTGTACTTACATGTGCAACCATATATTTTTTTCACATTACGCCCACTGCAAGTTTGCATGTTTGAAGCCAATCTGAAAACAAATGGCCTTCCATAATGTCTTCATTACCTCTATCTGGTCAGAATCATTCGTGGAGGCAATAAACAATTATCAGTAAAAACTAAAACAGAGCTTGCTGAAAAGCTGTTGTTTCCCGTAGATATGCTATTGCAATTGACAAATTAGGGGTGTTCATGCGCAGTTTAATATGGTGATGGGCCAAGTAGAGCGACAGCAGACAATTACGTACATTTATTTATATCAAACGTTTTATGCCTGATGTGTCATTTATAGTTCATCACTGTTGGGAATCCGAAGTATTTAATTACATTTCGGGCTGTAGTCTTGCAAAGGAAATGTACTAAATCTATTCGATTCCGAGGGTAAATGGTCGCCAATAGGGCAGTGGTCGTCCAAAAGAAGGTCCGCCAAAAGGAAGATCCACTGTACCTTCCACTAAAGCAAGAGTAGAAGTGTAATTTCCCCATAAATTTAATTGCCAGTATTTGACCAAAAGACATGTATTGTGCGAAATGTTGAAAATGAAATGTTGAGATCTGAGATGTCTGCAGCAATTGCTTTCGGCAGTATGTTTTCAAGTTAAAGACTACCGAAATAAAAGTGTGAAGAGAATGTATGAAAAAGAGAACAAAATCGCACCAAAGAGTGGGTGCAGTCTTTGTATAACAACAGGTTTGACACATTTCTCTGTTTACCATAATTGTATGTGTGGTAATGTTCACTGTTGAGGAAGTCATGATTCAGACTAAATTTTTATGGACCTTGAACAATACTGTTGTCATTTATGTTTCGCAAAATAATTTTTGGCATTCATTCCTACACGTTTGACAATTGTTACAAGGTATTGACGATAATTAAGTCAATAATGTGCAGAGATTTTGGAGGAAAAGTTGTGCAGGAAATTTCCTGATTTGATGAATTGTAATGGTAGCCACGTTCATTAAAGTGTTGCTAAAATTTCCTTAAATCAAATCCAGGTTAAGATACATCAGGTGTACTAGTGCTATTGTGCCAGTTTATCATATGAAAGTCGAACTCGAAAAAAGAGGATTTTGTAATGTTGCATCAATACAATAGTGAGCATAGCTGGCTCCCAAAATGAGAAATTATATTGTTATCATGATAAGTAGTTATCAAGGTCATGATGAGAGCAGATCGCATTCAATTGTTTGCACTTGGAAAGAGTCCAGTTCAATATGATCAATGAGCCAGCAGACCCAACTCTTTATCTAGCACGTTCTACTGAAAATTAGTTGCTTGATTCACAGACCAATAATAAAAGTCCTAAAAAGTAAATAAACAACTGATAAGGTTGCACTTGAACACGTTTAAATTTCACTAAACATGTACATGAATGTCAGACTGGGCAATGAGAATCGCAGCGTTTAATAATGACTAATGTGTTTTGATAACGGAACAATTAGCCATGACTCAAATTGTTTCGACCCCATTGGCGGATCTAAGGGGGGGGGGAGGCGCGGGAGGCGCTCCCCCCCCCTACGGCCCAAAATTTCTTCATTTTCATGCAGTTTTTGGGGATTTTTGCACAAAAATTGGGGCGCCCCAAGGTTGGCGGCCCCCCCCCCACGAGAAATCCTGGATCCGCCACTGGATCCCATAATGATCCGGTAACGTTATTGTGTTTATAATAGTGACATGTAGTGACAGCATGGAAAAATATATATACAGCTTACACAATCATTAATAACACTTTCAGTTTACAAGCTATATGTGTACGTTAGGTATCAAGAAATAAATAACTGCTGTAGGCCAAAGGAGAGTTTAACCGAAACAAAATAAAACAGCAACTCAAGCGTTATTACGCTTTCTCTCATCAACTTACCGCTTTACAGCAGTGTTTGTAGGGTTAAATATCTAGAGAAATTATCATGTATCACTTTGTAGTCAACTGCCAGAGTTTAAATCATAATAAACTTTCTGTAATTTCACATTATATAAAATTGTTAATTGTTGTGAAAAAATTGCGACAGTGTTAATTTTTAAATTTTTCAAAGTGCGTACACGGTACGCAGAGGGTTTTTAAAAATGCGTACATGAGGCAGAAAGTGCTTGGCACCTTTCCCATGGCAGCGTAACTGCCAAGGCATTGGTTGAGAGTAGTTTAACCACTATAAGCAAACAGGTACACTGGAATCAAGTCAACATTAGAACCAATTACGTAAAACATTTTAAAACAGCTTCTTAAATATAAATGGTAAATTTGAAATAAGAAATGTAAAATTTCGGCTGTCAAGACTTAGGTACGATAAAATTCTGTGCTTAAAATTATGTGCACATGTGGTCGCAGACACCACAGAAAAATGCATACACCTTCATATTTTTGCGAGAATCGCGCAAAAACGCGCTCTAGAATCATCCCTGTTGCCGCCCAAATGGGCAAAAGTCTGGTTTGAATGGAACGTATTGACCACTCTGATGTAAAGGAGGTACAACTCCACCCAAAAGTGCATGAAATGGTGTCGCGAGAGGTGGGACATGGGAGAGCCTACTGTACAAGTCTTACCAAGTCATACTGGCCATTGTACAAATGTAAAAAGAAGTAAAAAATATGTGAACATTTTAAGCGACGTTCCAAGTTTAACACAGACTTCCTGCATGCATCACCGTCCATAATAGTTCAATAGATGTGTTCAGGTTTCGAACACTTACTTAGTCTTTCCAATCTCTATTTATAGTATCACTACAAGACATCAACATGAGGAAACCGTTTAAGAGTTCTGTGATTAAGGATCAACAAGCGATAACGATAACTACACGCCCACAGGCGATAGTAGATACCTACAGAAACTGTGATGCACCACCACCACTGGACAAACTCAATCCGTACAGGTACTGTTTGTAATTAGATGCTCTTAGATGTGGTTAAATGTACTCATCGCCATCATATGGTCGTACAAATCAACATATTGAGCATGGTCTTGAGATCCCAAATTTGCTGCAACATTAAATACAGACTTTGTTTATGACTCTAATGTAAGCATTTGACGTTTTGTAGTGTGGCTAATACAACCTTGTTTTATTGGGGTGCAGAATGGACAAAAATTCAAATTTTGATGGAACGGGGCAAAAAATATGTAGTCAGGGTTACTTAAACTGAGATATAGATAAATAAGGATAATGGATTCATCACGTTTTTGTTACAGAGAGGATGGGAAGGACAGTATGAAGTTTTACACAGATCCCACGTATTTCTTTGAGCTCTGGTGTCACGAGATGCAAAAAGATACAGAGATGCAGAAGAAAGAATTGAAGAAAAGGAAAAAAGGGGTATATGTCCGGCTGTTTTCTGCAGTTTTAAGAATCTTTGTATTGTCTTCAGAGGTTGACCCAATTCTAAAGAGACAAATACAAATGAGGCTTTTCAAAATTGACAATGTTCGATGTTATATCTTTGTTGTTCCGGGGAATTTATTATTCTTTGTATGTGCAATTGTAGAGACCGAAAACAGGGAATCAACGAGGAGTTACAAAAGTGCGTGAAATACGAACTCGTAAGGATGAGTATCAAGCTATGGCTATGGGTAAAGAGTTTATGCCGGAAAGAGAACACCGGAATTCCGGTAACTACTCAGATGGACAGACACCTTCCCGACCCAGTAGTCTAGAGCTTAATCAACAGTTTATGGCACAACAAGGATACCCAGGACAAAATTACACAGGACAAATTCCGAACCAGGGACATCCTGGACCGGGACATCCACAGGGACAGTATGCACATACAAATGGACCTGTAGGAACGGGTGGGAGTAACGTGCCTAATAATTATGCAGCTCATCAGCAGCAGATGACACAGCAACAGTATCAGTACAACCATAATCACAACCTGGATTACACGACACAAGCAGGGGGACATTACGATGCACATAACATGACAGGACGTCAAGGTTCCCCGGCACATTCACCATCTAAACAACACATGGCCTCTTCACGTTCTACTGATAAGATAAGTAGTCCACGGCCATCACAGCCGCCGCCAGCGCCCCCTGGTATGCAGAGAGATTCACCCATCGGTGGGCCTGGTGGTGGGAATAGAGATAGCTTACCACCCCCTCCACCACCACCTCCAAATGATGCAGGTGGACAGCATGGGGCAAGAGGCACTCCACCGTATGGTTCCCCAGGACAACCGTTACACATCATGAACCATATGAACCATCATCCGGGGGTGAGAGATTCACCAATGAGAACACATTCACCGAGTCCGCAACACCATACAAAGAGTAGTACTCCGGACAGTATCGACCTGCCGCCACCACCTCCGCCCCCTCCCATTGGTCAGACTCCAGATACACCAGGTAGTATGAGCAGTATGCCTCCACCACCTCCTACTCCCCCTCCACCTGACATGTACCATGCGCATGCAGGTCACGCTCCGGGGGCTCCTGCGCCACCTCCTCCACCCCCACCACCCTCTGGTGGAGTTGGACGAATGCCCAATGGTAACATCCCCGGAGGCCACCTTGCCGCACACCATCAACCTGATGCTGCATCACTGGCTTCTAGCGCTAGTACCAAGTCAGATCCCGAACCCAAGGCCCCAGAACCAGTCAAGGACGAAAGAAGTGACCTATTAGCTGCTATTCGACAGGGTACGGTTTTATATTCATTTACTCAAATTATAGTTTTGTAGAGATATAATAAAGATGATTGCTGCCTGGAGTTCATGAGTTCTGTATCAGACATATGGTAAAATTGTACATGTTAAAGTGTAGAAAGGCATAACTAAACTAACGTTTGATTAAAATATTAATCAAGTTTGGGAAATTATCGCATTAAAGCTTGCACCTACTTCATATTTATTATTTAGGAATCCAATTGCGGAAAGTAGAAGAAAAGAGGGTGAAAGAGGAGAAGAAAAAGCATTCTGTGAGTGGTTTAGACGTTCAGTCGATTATGGAGGCAGCTTTTGAGATGCGTCGAAAAGCACTGGAAGCAAATGAAGATGAAGACGAAGATCCGGATTCAGACGTAGCTTGGGACAGTGACGAGGCAGAGTGCTAAACGTTAAAGGCGTATAATGTATAATACGGAGTTGTAGTCCTTGTTAAGAGGAGCACAATGGATTTCCAGCAGTCGAAAACTTATTTGTAGTCTTTAAATTTTCAAAACAGAAGGCTTGTAGTATTTCATTGGTATGCACTTTTCATACATTAAAATATAGATGTTTGTGAAAGATTATTGGCCCACAACAAATATTCGTAGATATTTAGGTTATTTATTGTGAGGTTAAGGATGACTGTTAATTGTGTTAAAAACGAGAATGTTAAATTTTTATGCATGACTTTGCATCATAGGGCTCAGGTTGCCTTCACAGGCTACTTGGCTAAATTTTGTATTAACAGATGTAAAGTATATCATATGCCCATGCCAACGAAGAAAAGGTTTGATAGTTTAAGGAATAATTTATTTGAAAAAATTATATTTTAAGGGCATTCTGCGGGATTGTGTAGGATTTAAAAATGGACAAAGTTGTTTCCAGTTATGTGTATCTAGTCAACTATAAATTGACTACTTTCTAAGATTACAGTAGGGTTCTAAAATGCCCCACGATCAAGTTATGACCTACAATAAAGCCTACAGCATTTAAACAACGAGAGCTGGTATATATATTTGTAAATGCAGAAAAAAAAGTTTAAAATGCTTTCTTATTTGTAACCTGCATATTATTCCGAATTTCCTCGGACGTGTACATAAAAAAATTTATGGTAACAATAGCTTTGGTTGAACTGAATATTCCTACAGTTAGAAACCGGTGCATCTGTACTCTTACATCCTTGCCTTGTTCCAAACATTGGATTTGCCTTAAATAACGTTTCCTTTCACAATGTGTTCTGCTGTAGGCTATATTGTTCGTTGATTGGTGTTTGTTAATCGCATAAGAATATAGATAAAGTGTGTCCATGGTTGGTGCTATGAGAAAACATAAGGTTGAAGGGATTTTTACCATAGAAAGGTAGATCGTAGGAAAAATTAATAACACTGAAACTGACGACTGCTTTTGTGAGAAAAAGAAAACCTATATGTTTCATCTTGAGACACGATCGTAATTTTTGAAATAGTTCAAAAATAAGTAATTCATGTTTTTCCGTCAGTGATAATAATGCTCATTGTGAGAGTATTGGGGAAAGATAATTCCAAGTTGATATGATCAACAATACTATGGGTTTGTCATCATGGTGTTTAGAGCAGATAAAACATAAAATTTAAATAAATATCGTTCACAATATGTGTCTATTTGATAAGACGATTGCAACAGATCTGCCCCAAGATGCATTCAAAAGGGACAGGTTCCTACAATTCCGACATGATCAAGTTATTTTTGTTTCTTCCATATTGAGCCATGACGTTGTGTTTTGTAAACAAATAAATGTAAAGTGCACAGGTAGCACACAATTTTATACCAAAATTTCTGTACATAGCAAGGAAATACATGTTACACGGTGCAACTTGGTTCCAGTCGTTTCCACCTGTACATAGGACATACACTGGTAGTCATGGGTACTAGCTGTCATGGAAATTACTGTTATTAGTTTTTTTTGGTTTTTTTTTGAAAACAAAAATGTGTAATGTAGCAACCCAGTCACTGTTTCCATGGTAGTTTGTACATTCTTTGATTTCGTTTCGAAGTACACTTTCAATACAACAATGTACAGGAGTAAAGTGCTTTTACAATATTTGGATACAGTGTTACCATGGTACTAATTGTCATAGAAACCGTTTTGTGCGATCACGTGATCAACTTTTTCTTACATTCTGTGTATAGTGTACAGTTACCATAGTTACCATTCATAATCTTATCAGCTTACCCATTGTACATATTTAGGTAATTAGTCATATGATTGATTGGTGAATGATTTTCTTTTGTACAAACAATATTCCGCCATTCTTTTTCACGTGCTTAAATTGACACGAAGATTTTTTTTACAGGAAAACAAAACTCTTTTTGTGTAAATGTATACAAACAGTCCATGTGACATTGAAATGAATTCAGTCTCCCTCTGTGTATAGATGTGATATAAAGTGCGATTGACCTGGAGTACATTTCATTAAACATGCACTCTTAAGTATCATTAACCATTGTACAAATAGGTGATATTTGGTGTATGTTCTGTGAAATGAACCCCGATGAGTGAGTGAGCTAATGGGTGTGTAAATATACGATGTGATTCCCATCATCCTCTTTCGTCCGTATGCGAGACAAATCTGGTGTGAATTTTTTGTGTATTGTGCCAAGCATGTAACTTATACTGTAGCGTTGAAAAGTAGGTGTATTGTTAATGTGTTACGTGTCGTTAAAAATCACTAAGTTGACCCTATGAACACTGTATGACAATTCTGTGTCATCCAGATGACGGGTGGAAATGTTATTATTTAGCTAAAATATAAATGGATGCTTGCTGAAGATTTATTTCGGCAAAAGCACAAAATTTAATCGAAAAGATAGGAACCGTTTAAATTTTTTTGAAGATGTAATGTCTTTTTTTTTTACATGAATTGAACATTTGTTGATTTTTGTATCCCTGTTTGAATTCATACACTGTTATTAAAAAAAAGACTGGTAAGTTCTGTTTGCATTATCTACGTAAAATTTTTTTTTATGAGCATTGCCATACAGTGTTTGTAAGGTGCACAACTAAAGTGCAAGTCAGGTTTTGCTAATTAGATGTGAATAACGATATGATGCAGACATTTTCTAGCTACGTACGGGATATTTGTAGAATTATTTGGTACAAACGAGCTTAAGCATTTAGAAGATAGCATTATTTTGTATTTTTTAATCGATTGTTTATTAAAGGCTTTGTATACTGAAGTATTTAACAAAAAAGGAAACTTGCTGACTTGAAAGTAAAGCGTTGTAAATAGTTAACAGCTTCAATTAAAACTGCCATCAGCAAATAAAAGAAATAACCCCACATGCATTTGTTCAAACAAACTGAAAATTTTGGATCATTTTAGTATGAATGGATAAATATTTACGAAAAGAACCCTCACTAACACATGGTGTAACTGTTATAACGTAGATATTCAATGCAAGGGACTAATTGTTAGCAAAAAATATAAAATGATACAATGGCACTGTGCATTTATTCAAATACGGAGGGAGTAAAGCAGCTGTTAATCGTCTATAATATGTTACATGCACATCGCGTAATTCCGTAATCGTTGAGTACACACTACAAGAAAACGTTCGTCTACTCTGCAATCACAAGGGACTAACTGTTTCGGACCAGTTGGTCATTATATTTGGTTAGAATGTGTAATGGCTGTTTTAGCTCTCTTAGCACGTCTGTTTGATTGTGTATTTGTCTTAAAGATGAGCTTCCATTGGTCATCTGCTTTATATCTACAGACTGTTCGTGCATTATCTCTACACGGAGAGTGTGCTTTGGTTTTACATGAAATATAAATATAAAGCACATGCAGGAACTCAATTGTAAGTGTTAGTATATCACTGAATGTAATGTTGCTTTTTGCGCAAGAAATTGTCAAATTAAACGCATTGCAATCGTGAAACGGTTTTGCAATGCAGCTTGGTGCATTCTCTGTGTAGTGATCGTGTATGACAGCTTAAGTGGCCAATTCATAGAAACACATACTATGAGCCTGTGAGGCTACATGTAGAATGTTACAGACCTTATCAGTATGTTAAATCTGATCGATGCGCAAATATGCACAGATTGTTAATATCAATATAATAACCTTGTCAATATCAATGGGTTTAAAACCCAGCCCAATTTGTTGGAACGTAGGTGCGGAACCAGGATTTCACCACGTCCTAATTTGTCATGAAAAATCCAATGAAATTGAATCAGTTTCGACCATTGGAGAGGACACGTGCAGTGGCTTCCCTTTCCATATTTGTTAATGTATAATTGAAGATATTAATACAGATTCTTTTGTACATTTTCCATGAGTCAATTATTAATCGAGGTTTGTATTTATAAATACGTGAATGTGAACATGAGTAGTTTGCTTCTCATCTGACTATCACGAAACAGTCTGGAAAGTATCTGGCATTGAAATGATTAACTTTGTATCATTTATTATAAGTGCTAATTGATTATTATAAAAGGCGCTTCTAAGTTCACGTTAACAAATACACTGTTACTAAATGTTGTCCACATGTGTGCTAACTAACAAGAAATGCAATTTATTTAAGGAAAAGTTACATAAGTTGAAAATAATTAAATGTGAATAATTATATAAAGTACGTGTAAAGTGATCTAACATTTAAATCGTGTACATTATTAATCCCGAACTGTCACATTATTAATCAATATCCCGAACTGTAAACCTATTAGCAATAAAACGAAATGGCTAAAAAAGTATCGTGTTTTTATTGAACAAAAATTCAAAAACTTGCGTCTCACACTGAAACAAAATTAAGGAGTATTTAGTGTTTACTTTCGATTTCATGATTCAGGGATTGTTGATAGGGGTTTACAAAAAAAAGGGATATTTTTCATCACTATTCATTCTTCATATCCGTTAGTTCAAACGATAGGATCAGTTTCTATTTGCAGTCGGATGCAACAGCTATTCGCATACATGTACATGTTGATTGTGTCGGCTCATGTTTGACGTTGGATCTTCTATCTACAAGAGGGATGCGCTAAAACTTAAACCTAGCAGCCTAAGTTTACTATTAGTATCAGAAAATATATAATTTTTTGCTAACCGTCGGGGACTGCGGTCGGCAACACTGGAGAAAAAAACGTAGTTGCATATTGAAATTGGGCTACTGAAAGTATCCCCACAAGTATTACGTCGCCATAGACTTAACAAGATGAATAGAGGGTTGAGTCCAAAACACAAAAAGACTACCTGGGATGAAATTACTAACTTTGAAAAGCATAATTGCAAATGTGTATAAATTTTCTTTTAGTGATAAATAATGGTGAACAAAAGGAATACTGAAGATCTATCTTTGTATTGGATCGTTCATTTGACGATTTGATCTTTCAGTTTTGGTTGGCTATCACGAGTCATAAAAATATCGCTATTTCAAAAAAACCAAGAAAAACCCCAACAAATGAATAGCTTTGTAGGATATTCATAGTTTTATGAACGAGTTTAAAAAATTAAGAGCAAAACATGGTCTAAATACTGAGTTGGGTTTATTTCGTGAAAAATATCTCTTCAAAAAAACATACATAAGATACATGTATAAAAATCAACTTTAGCGACGAATACAAAAAGAAATTTTTTGTCCTTGTCTATATATTTCCAAAAAAGATATGACGAGATTCACAATGAGGGTTTTTCTTATTTCAATCTCTACCAAATCTACCAGATCTATGTAATTTTCCAGACACATGAACTGTCTGATTATTTAAACTGATTTTCTTCTCAGGACAATTTTCAGTTTAGGTGTAAACCAATTTCACTCCAATGAAGGAATATTGTTCAAGACTAAATTCAGTCCTTGTGTCAAACATTACCAAGAAGCTCACATTTAAATTGATTGCAATTCAAACACAAAAGGTTGGCAACAGGTTAATTGAAATGTCTGGAAATTTTGATAAAGTAGGTAGATTAAGTAAACGAAATTAATTAGAGAAACCTAGATTAATGGGGTTTATTTCTTACTTCTTTCGCCGGCCAAGGCAGATTAGCCAAATTTGGCAGATTACGTGGATTTGAGAGGGAAATGTAGATTATTTTTAGCATATGACTTAAAATAGTCCCTTGAAAAGGACGACATTCGTACTGAGCCTGAAATTAGTCATTGACCATTATCAGCTATTTTACCTATAATGGGATAAATTCCCTGCCTAATCTGCCAAATCTGCCTGATTGAGAAGGTGAAAGAAATAAGAAAAACCTAAATTGCATTTATTGTTCACTGGCTTTGAATATTAACACTGGCATACATTGTGCAAAATATATCTTCAAGAGATTCCTAATATTGCAGTTATTATTGTTTCGTTCACTGGCATTGGGAAATATACAATGTCAAGATAAATGGGGTATTTGCAAGTATCACAGATTATGTACACAAACGTTTTTTCCCCCGATCTTGTTGCGTCTTTCATTACATTTGAGTAATCAACCTGGTAATGATGGAGAGCAACACAAGAACAAAACTGGCCGATAAGAAACTTGCACTTCCAGCATCGTCTTTCACCTGCAAAAAATAAAGAGGCATAATAAAGATTTATCCAGTTCAAGAAAATCCTTTTAATTTAGAACAATGGAATTTTCAAGTTGTGTTTTTTGTGTTTGTCAAAAGAACAGCGTAGAATTTTTATTTCCAAAAGGTCTCATATCATCATTTTCTACATTTCAAAATTTAGAGAAAAGGTCTTAAGTGTTTCAGTAACATCGACTTTAGTCTGTTAAATCATTAAACTCTGGATGACTTTTGAAGCACAAAATAAACGTAACTGACCTCGTAGTTGACTTCGCCAACTCTTGGTAGTTCTCCACCCGCAGCAGGGGGCGCCACATATCTACCCAAGAACAAAATACTTCCGGTTGTCTTCTCTTGGATAAAGTAGATGAACGGATGATCTGCATAGAACTCCTAAAGAACAAGTAATTAAGTGAATAATAATTTAGCCATCGAAAATCAAAATGTAACTTTTTGTTCTTGTTGTTTGTTTGCTTTTCATTTAATCTTTTGTTTCATATTTTTCTTCACCCGTATAATTTTGGATTAAACTAACTTTGGGTGAATCTTGGTAGACTACAATGACATTTCAAACCTTTGGATCCGATGTATCAATACTAGTGAATTCGAATCCTATGGCAGTAGCAGCTGCTGCTTCGGTTCCAGCTTCGTGAACGTTGATGAATGCTTTATGTACAACATCTGAGATTGCAATAGATGCGTCAGCTATTCGACTGAAATCTGCTCTATCTGTAAACGCTTCCACCATACCTGCATGTAAGAATAGACTACACAGGAGTAAAAGAGTGTCTATGTTCAAAATTATTGATCAATATGAAAATTCTATGTTTCAAGATGACAACTGAAGTCTGCAAAATTTAATAAAAAATTCAACGCATGCAAATAAGTTGAGTAAAGCAAAAATCCATCTCTACACGGCATACGTGTGTGTGTGTGTGTGTGTGTGTGTGTGTGTGTGTGTGTGTGTGTGTGTGTGTGTGTGTGAAACCTACCCATATCCGCCAAAATTTCTTTGGCCTGTATTGGCAGAGTCATCTCAAACTTGGGTAATCGCACATTAACTTTACCAACGGTGTTTAGTTTAGAAAAAATATTATTAGCATTGGAATTGCTTAAATCGCTAGCCTTGATATCAGCTTCCAATTTACTCAAACCTGCAAATAAAATATACAGATATTTCAAGATAAACAAGTCTAAAATTTGCAGCACTTCGCATTTTCTTTGAGCCGCATGTCAAAAGTACATAAACAGCAATAACATCAAACGTTCCTGTTTTGAAAATTTTCAAATGCAAATACCGTATTTATGCACACTCGCTAATTAACGCACACCCCTCATTTTTGAAATTATGGCAATATTACATCAGAAACTTGATAAAAAAAAATCCATTCTAATTTTACGCAGTGTCCTTTCATTTTTGGTTACATTACATAAACTTTCCTTTATTTTGTAGTAAATAGCTAAGCCTAGGTTGCGTGTTACTGGCTGTCTAGCCTGCTACGTACTGCTTAGTAGGTGTTACCTCTGTGGTACC
>JBCAUI010203306.1:0-16950 GCA_038406195.1 Haplosyllis anthogorgicola
CCGTCTCTCCTTGGCGGCCGCCAAGCAACCCCCTCCACTAAGTGGAGGAGCAAAATTTTGCATGCCCGTGACATATAAACCGGGTCAAATATAATCATATAAGGCAATTAGAACCATTAATTGGTCATGCAGGCATTAAATCACTCAGCTGGAACCAAACTTACTGAACCAAATCCGTAACAAATCAACTGGAACCATTTGAACAGGGAATTTGGTCTCCTCTGGCTCAAAAAAAATATAATTCCTGTCGATTTAAGACTTTTAAGACAAACGCATTCCGTAACAATGACCATGCCGAATTCTTTCAACTTTATGTTATGTAACTGAAGTTTGGATGATACAGTAAGTGCTGTAAAGTACATTTTGAAATCAGATCTAAACAGCAGCAAGAGTAAACGCCATGGTCAGGCATAGCTTGAACCTGTTCCAACCATGATATCTTCACTAATCTAAAGGTTATGGTTCTTGAACTATAGTTTGCTCTTTACAGATGTAAACATTCTGACCTTCCTCCACCGGTCGGTTATTTGTGCACTGCACTACACTATTAAATCAACAAATATCTTTCATGTTGATTATAGACTATTCTCTATCTTAGCAAATTTTAAAAGAAAACCTACAGGAGTAGAAGGTAGTGTACTTACCAGTACAATAAAAAATCCAAGGTAATCAGGATTGAACATTGGATGTTTGAATGTTAGGTATCCTGTGATTCTATCCTTTTTACAGGATAGCAATATCAATGCCTCTAGCAAGAACTCTGAAGATGTGTGTAGTATCCATAGCCTGCTACATAGTAACTTTCGATCATATTATATAACATAAGCAATAAAAGAAAACAGTAATATACTTCCATCCACACGGGTCTAAACTATAGATCCGGTACAGGATGGAATAAAGGAGTTGCAGGTGCAGCTGCAGGTTATATTGTGCAGCTTCTCATCCTGTCAGTCCACTGAGGTTCCAAAGTATGATAGGCAGTGATATACACAAAACACAAAATAAACGTTGCGTTCTGAGGCCCTTTGTTATGACCGACCCTTTTCAATGCTTTGCTTCAACGCTTTTCCTTTCGTCGCATGACATTTATAGTCTACATTGTATATTTTATTCTAGACATAATAAAAACTGGTGACCAGCTGCTGTTTATGGTTCAAATCTGCACCAAAAACGAGTCACACAAGCGTGACTTTGTTAAGCCATATTCCAGGGTTCTTTAGAATATCACTGAATACATGTTTACACTTTAATTGCAGTAATTTAAATGAAAGAATCTTGACTGTTGAAAATTGCACAAAGTAGATTAGATATGAGCACAGCTTCATAGCACTTAAAGGAACTTGTAATTTCAGAAACCATGAAAAATTCATGCCCACTTCTCCACTCCAGGCTCACGTTTCTCACAGCTTATTTCGACCTAAATCACTCAATATGACAGAGCATTGCAGCCTTGTCCTGGATTCTAAAATCTGCTTTATGCTTTAATATGCAGTTTTCCAGAATATTGTACTTGGGAGTTGATGTTTTGATTTTATCTTACTTCTTAAACCTGATTAATTAATAGATTACTTTGGCAAATCATGGAATTGTCTAATTAGTGTAGTGCGATAGATCCCTGTTCGTGAAACCTGAATAAGAATTTTGGCACCAAACAAGTACCTTGATCTTGCCGTTGATACAAAGAACAATGAAATTTATTTCTACAATTACATAGTCTATCTCTTTCTACATGTTTCCTGAAAGGTGTGTTTTTATCGGTAGGGTAGAACAAAGTGTAGGAAATTTGTTTACCCCCGAAAACTTGTCCACCTTTGTTTCACATTTAATTTAACATTTTTAGACAATGGTTTAAGCCTTGAACCATCGTCGCATATATATTTTGATGGTGCCATGAAACAAAAGACCTTCGACAGCAGTTAGCTGTTTTGCGGACGGAGACAGTTAACAAATCCACTATGTTGGTTGGTCACTGTTCTTTCTTCTTTCACGTTCGCTATTTCCCACATAATTACTGTTCTTTTACAATGAACACACTCGATATCTTCCTCATTACCGTCCAAAGGAAACTGCAAGAGTTTTTATCATTACTGGTTACTTAATCTAATGACAAAATAGCTTTTTTGTATCGAAATAATTGTGCTGTGCCACTTACTGAACATTTTCATGTGGGCTACCTGCGGCATTTACACAGTGTCCTACCGTAACATTAACGTGCTGTACCGTCGGTTCCCTACGGCTGATTTCGTCGGAGCAAAGACCTTCAGAATAAGCGGAAATTGATATTGAAGTTGCATGATACAAGTCTGAGACTCTATTTCGTACCTTTATGCGTGATGCGTAAAACATTGGTACTGATTGTATCAAACACTTCTTTCTAGTTCGTGCAAACGTAATGATGTATTCCCTTTTTAACTATGTGAAGTCACAAGTGGGATTCACACAGACTACACATAAATTTGACGAACTGACGTAACTTTAAATGAAATTTTAATAAATATTCCCTAAAATGGAACTACACCCAAAGAGGCAACACTACACAGATTGTTACACTGATTGCAAACGTTTACACAACGAGCTGAATTTATCATCATCTATTACGTTGTGACACAGATCCTGGGAAATCCATTAAATGGAGTTGGTTTTCATGCTCTCAGTAAAAGTGTGCTTTGTCAACATTATCAGTTGCTCCACTTTCTAAATAATTAGACGGTTTGTGTTTTTCTCACGTTTGAGCTCATCATGCTAAATCATCACCAAGTTCAACATGACTTAAGGCGTTTGTCCAAGACGACTGAGCAGAGAGTCTGAGACTACGACTGTTCCAATCCTGCTTTTTTTTAATCCAACGTAGAAATTGGACGATTCCACATAAGCTTCATAAATAATACGTTACAATTTTATAGCATTGCTTAATGCGATTGTCATATCAATATTCAAATTGAGTTGATAAGAATGGTTTTAGAGACAAAGAAGTAAACGACAGTAGACGGTGTACATAGTGTGAAATAATTTAGATGAAATCCTATGAAAGCAAGTCAGAATTTCAAATGCAATTTCCCTTACTGATTGTCAGGTACACATCTCAACAAAACAAGAGTTTTATATGTGTCCGTAAATTCAAGATAATGGAGAATGTATATCGTCCTTTTAGGACACTCAATCACAGACGACATCCATGGTGCATAATTCATGATATACTTTAGTTACCTGGATCTAGTAATGTGTGTATCATACCAGTACAAATAACAAAGTGCCTGGTGCATGAGTAACTTTTTAAAATGGTTGGAATGAGATGACAATGTCAGTTAGCACAAAATATATGTTTGCTTCATTATTACACACGTGCGACTCAGTAAATCTTTGTCTAGTATAAAAGATATTTGAAAGTTGAAGATTTCGTCTTTTCGATGCTAGAGAAGTGTCTGAAAGATAACTATTTTGATGACGATGGCTTTCATGTTCAAATTTGTAATATTTACCGATAAATCACATATCCTTCACATAACACGATTTCAAAAAAGCTACACCGCTATTGGATGTGTAGCTTCTGATTGTTTTCGTCGCATGTACATTCATGTAGTCTATGCCAGTACATAGCTTGACGGATAGAATTCCGCGACCTTCGCCCTAGGATATTGTGGTTTATGACTTAGAAATCATAAAATATATGAATATATTGCTTTTATCATGTGATGAAATGTGTGATGTTGAAATGGATTGCCAAGAAGACCTTTCCTCTCTCGAAATAATTGCACAAAGCACTTCCAAGAAAAACGAACAATTGTTACACAGCTATTGGAAATGCGGTAACCACGCCATGTGTCACCATTGGCGGATCTAGGGGGGTGCAGGAGGCGCCCCCCCCCCCACCCTACGGCCAAAATTTTCTTCATTTTCATGCAGTTTTTCTCGATTTTTGGCTGAAAATAAGTGAAAATTGGGTTGGTGCCCCGCCTAAGGGCCGGGCGCCCCCCCCCCCGTACGGGAAATCCTGGATCTACCAATGGTCACAGTTGAGTAAGCCCAAGTTTTCAATATTATCATTGGCAGATTTAGGGGGGCACAGGAGGCGCGCGCCCCCCTCCCCATGGCCAAAATTTTCTTCATTTTCATGCAGTTTTTCCCGCTTTTTGGGCGAAAATAGGTGAAAATTGGGTTGGCGCCCCCCCCCCCATACAGGAAATCCTGGATCCGCCGATGATTATGTTAAGCAAGGCAATACAACTATGTTTCCATATTAAAGGTCTTTACATCTGGATATTATTATGTGACAAAGCTATTAATTGACATGTTTCTACATGTAAAATCAAAACAAAGCTTTCTAAAATATCGACTGTGTAACTTCTTTGTAAATAATACTGTATTTATGAAAGACCAAGTTGATGTCAAAATAGCCTTCCTTACATCCTAGTAATTAGGAATTATTAGTTTACTTCATTATATGTAGTCCCCAAGGAAACATTTGTTTTGCCTCCTACGCAATAACACCAAAGTGTCAAAGAAATTTTATATATCATAATACATATAATGCACAGGGCGCATTCCTGGAACTTCGAAAGGATTATTTTTCACACGTAATACTGAGTTTCGTTACAGGTAGACTTTCTTGAATTAGCGTTGGTTGATTGACTTCGCGCCATAAATTATCATTTGTCTTCTGGATAAAATGATATCTGTATCTGCCACCTAAACACCATAACCTATCACAATACCAGGTTATATCTTTATCCACTTAAGCTTCTTGCAACAACAACAACAACAGACAAACTTTATCGCTGGACACAAATTAAATACAGTCAGGGAAAAAGTTTTTTTTCATTAAACTGATACTTTTTATTTTAAGAAATTTCCTAGCTGTCTAATTAAGTAAAACGAGAAACACAGAATACAAAATAGAATTTGAACCAAACACAGAATTAGGTTAAATCCGGTAAACCATTTTATCTGATTCCTCTCACGTGTGGGTTTAATACTCTATCATAAAAAATAAATTATGCTTGATTTCATCACCCTGGAGATAGGACAAAGGCATGTAGAGGATTGTTTTGAAGTTAATACTTTGATATATGAACTGCTGTACCACATTTACTATCTTCCATTTGAATACATACATATACAGGATGTCACAACGTTGACATTTTAATGTATTTTATGCTAAATATGTCTTATCATATTTTACAATCACCTGGGACTTAGACAAAGCATGCATATGCACCAAAGCTACTTCTTCCATTTCTTAAACATCACAGACAGTTTACCAAAGGTATTTCAACAATCATTATTAAGGTGCAAAGTTGTATGGCAATATGTCTGGTAAAGAAAATTGTGTCTCAGACAAATCCTTCCAAATTCAATGTACATGTACTGTGAAATGCAAATGATTACATAAATCAGGTACACCGAATTTTGAATATAGCACGTTGTTATGTATACATATGTTTTTACTTGTATATATATATATCTGAAAATTCTTTCGCGCTGATCAAATAACATGACGTGGAAAAGGGAAAATTATTAGAACATACTTATTTGGCTAGATATCAGTTTCTCAGGATCTGAAACAAAAGAAGAGCCCTTTCCTTGAACCCACGGTTAATAACATGATAATTAGTATTTCACCTTCCCTAGAACTTCCAGAATGTGAACAAAAGTTCATGCAATTCACATTTGCGTCACATCGATACTATAAACATAACTGGTGACAGCCGAAGCTGTCAAAGGCTTCATTATTTCTCTTGTACATCTGCAGGTCTTCATTAGTGTGCAGATAATCTTGTCCAAAAAGAAAGGAATAAACGTTTGTAATTACATCCCCACACTGCTTATTACTCCTCATTGTCTCCGTGGAATATGACCAGAATAATATTAATTATTTTCTCTTTGCCCGATGTGATGCCACATAAAGACACATAAAGATAATGAAGAAAAAGGAAGATTGCCATACCATGCGAGGCATAACCAGCGGGCAAGTTGGACAGACATGGAACAGTTTTCCCATACATTAAAAGCTTTTTGACCACCAGACACCTATATCCATTTCATAAAACCAACCTCTTGTCAACATTCTTGCTGGTACTGTTTTGCAAACTAAGTGTATAGTTTTAACAGAGTTCGTCAGCCGTCACAAAAGAAAAATTCAAGTCCACTTTTCTAATCCATTACTTACAGAAGAATGTTCACCATGTACCTAGTGATAAATGACAAACAACTGTGTTGATACCATAAACATTAATAATAAGAATGCCTTTCAGTCGAAGGCCCACCGCCCGCTCCGCATACAGTCATTTAAACACCATAAACATTTGAAACCAAGAAAGACTTTACAACAAAATTAGATTTGTCCTTCAAATAAGCTTGATCTTCAAATGACCATGACTTCTATTTTGACATTGACCTTGTGTAGTAATCACAAATATTAAAACAATTGAGACTTACAAAGTTTACCAATAATTTGAAAAATAACCTTCAAATGACCTTGACCTTCAAATATACTTGACCTTTATCTTGACCTTGACCTCATTTACTGGTCAGAAACACAACAACATATAATATTGGCAAATATCAGTCAAAAATTAGACATTTTTTATTCTTGTGACCTTGAACTTGACCCAATGACCTTGGTACTCAAACTTGAGATGTACCTCCATACCAAAAATAAAGTTTCCAGGTCAAGCAGTTCAAAAGTTATGGCCCGAACAGACAGACAGTCACACAGATGGCCAGACAGACAGATATGCCTGAAAACATTACCTTCCCGCATACGCGGGCGGTAACAATATACACCAAACGATCTAACAAATCTAGCTTCAACTAAATTAATATTATCTAGATAAATAGTTCACTTTCTCTATGAACATTGCCATAAATCATTTCCATAAATCAGCTTTAAATATTAAATTCAATATTCTAGGATTTAAAAAATTCATTTATTTACAATGAGAAGCAAAATTATAATAAGAATTATAAATAATAAATACATGTATTGCAATTAATTCATTATTAATGCTTCTAGAAAGAAGAAAAATGATATAAGCGTGACTGTGAAAAAAACTGTATTTTCCTTAAACTGGAAATATTGACAACGTAAGAAATATTCGGTAACTAATTTTTATTTCGTTGTGAGGTTGCACCAACACTTTTTATAATATCTCCTGCAGTTCAGTAAAAGGAAATACAATATCAAGATTAAGACGAGATTGGCAGTCGGGACATGAAGCATCAATCTGAGGAGGTTCTTTATAAAGTTTGCCAAGAACAACCTGTTTTGTGCCCATCCATCAACCCCTGTCAATTTATGCCAACGTAATTTAATTGTTGAAGAGGGGTAGTATGCTACTGTTCCTTCTGCACTACAGGACTGAAGATGTTCACGAATACAGAATGGAATCTCATCGCAACTTGTTGCAGACGTATTAATCCATGATTTTCTTTCTGTCCTCTTATTAGAAAAACTCTTTTCATGGCACCAGTACACTTTCTAAACTCAATAAGTTATTGCGATTCTGCTAAATAAGAAACTGTATTAACTTTCCACCCTGGATTTAAGACATTGGGGACGGTCACACGAAGTCCAACAAATACTTTTAAAAAAACTCTCCAGCAATGGAAGCCAGTGAGGTTACGATTACGATGCATGTAAAATATCGCGGCTCTAACCTTACGGAACAACAAAAGAAACACTTTCTAGCTTTGTAATTGTCTGATGTTCCATAAAGGACGATTACACTGGAATACCGTTTTAAACAATTCTTTAGTTCGTATCTCTTTCGCTTAAATATACTTACTCTATAACAATTAATGTCAGTTTATCCATTTGTTTCCCAACTTAGCTATCAGTGTCTCGGAGGTGGGGTCTGCTTAAAGCCAAATTTAAATGCATTAACTAAAACGGTAGCTCAGTGGTTCAAACGGGCTAAGCATGAGGATGAGTATATTTATGACTTTGGCCCCAAAACCTAATAAATCAGGCTAGTCTAGATTTGAAGATAATTTCGCTCTCTGATCGACGGGTTTGTTTACTTCAGAGTAACGTGATTGCTGAACATAACCTGGAGCAACAGATGGGAAAACGTCTCGCTTTAATCCAATTAATCCCATCATTATCACAATCAGAGACGGTTTACGACTCACTTAGATCCCTTGAGTGAGTTCTTAATTTAATCACTGCTTCAAGCATAGGTATCGTCAAAGATTAACATCATTAACTATCTGTGCATCTATGAAAAATACTTTAACCAAATAATAGATAGCGTAGCACTTGGAAACCGTTTCATTCCAGTAGTCCAAAAAACATACATTAATCTCAACAATGTAAAATCATCTAAAATTTCTACCGACAAAACGGAAGAGTTAACAGCAGAGTGGTTTTTCGTGTTGCCGTTTTTTTAATAAACCTGTCGATTACAAATAACATGTTTAATGTGCCTGCGGTGTTATCAAACAAATACCAAAAAAAGAACATGAATTTTACCATAAAATACATTTACGACTTTCTGTCAATATTGCAGTTGCGGCGCATTCAAACACATTATATGTCTGGTATACAAATATATATATCATTCAAGAATGGTTGATACGAAGATAAAAAGATCGCTATTGTTCCGCTGAAAGACTTTGCTGTCATGAAAAATCGTTACCTACAATCCTGATACACAATATGAAAGATCCCCGGATAGACCGTTATATATTGCTTTTCGTTCTTGCATGCAATATTACAGGAGGTTGACACAGCAATATATGAAAATACCTGCGGCATATCATATTGGTAGCGAATGCACTGGTTTGCAGTTCTTCGTATAGATCTGAACTTACATCATAATGCTCGATATTCATTCCGCCAAGGGATCCACGAATTGTAGATATATATATTTACAGGGATTTATATTTTTGGATGTTATGTAATGAAAACACTTCTCTTTTGTGTCAATGGACAAAACATGCAAAAGGTCTTCTAGTGATCCATTTAGGGGATTTAAGAGAGAGAACTGAAAGAGTGCAGGCGAGAGGTCCATCCTGGCGTTAAAACCCACAGGGAAGGTCATACGAATTCCAACACAGGGGTAATCAGTAGCCCCACAAATGGACCAAGGCCCAACAATTGTTTGTTTAAAAAAAACAAGAGAAAGCGCTGATCCTCTTGGAGTAGGTAGTTTTATCTTAAACAGATAAACCAATGTCTCAGAACTCTATGCAAAACAATGGCATTTTATGAGGCCAGAAACGATTCGGTTCATGCACATCAAGGCCGGATGCCATTAATCACACTAGAAAGACCTCTTCCTTGTAACCTATGATCAACACTTAGGTGCAAGTGGCCATATTATCACTATTAATCAAAGGTCAATGAATATTGTTTCTCATTATAATGGACATCACTTAGCAATTCCTGATACAGGGACTTCATCTAATCATCAACATTAGCACCCTTCTCCTCAGACATAATGGTGATTAACAGGCAAGCACTTGGTCAAAGATATTTGCTTTGAACTTCCCTAGGCTCCGGTTCATATCGAAATTACGCATCTAGCCACTTAAAGATATTAACCACAAAGAAACCATAGCAGTACATATGGAACAAATTGAGTGCAAACCGTCCAGGCAATCGAGATTATTTTCAAAGATATGGTAACAAATAATACCGACATGAGATCTTTGTAAAAACTTTGGTTGTGGTGGAGTGAAAAACTAATGCTTGTAGCTCTCCAAATAATACCGTCCAAATTTTCTTCATTTTCAAGTTCGCTGTAACAATACTGGTACCATTCCATCACAACACACAACTTATTCATTATTGAACTATTTGCTGTATTAATGATAATCACTGGTTTCTTTACAGAGAAGAAAAAGACGTTAAACGTTCAGAGCAAATAAAACTGTCCACACGTGTATTTCATTTTAACATGTTGTTCTTGCAATCGGGAAATAGTATTATCCCTAATCGTTTTATATATTTCTTTCTGATGCTGAAAATGGCGAATGCACAAGAAGTAAATCAACTGCGAAACAAGTACATATAGGTTATGATACTTCTGTGTTACTTACTTGAAAAGTAATGTCAAAGGTGACTAGTAAATTACATGTTGATAAACTAGACCACAGCTTTCAAGGTCTCACGATCACACTCACCCACTGTCCTGTGTCTCTGGACACAAACACTGACCTTGGAAATTGATTCTTTTCTTTGAAAATCATACGTCCAGAACGCTTGATACACAGTGGACGATTAAACGTTTGCTTATATCTCTCGTGAAGAAGTAATTTTTTGCGCTATTGTCGAGCTGTGATATGTCTTTATCTTTAGCACTTCACACCATTGCTGGTATTGTTCTAAGTACGAATGAAGGAAACAAAACTTAAACGAAATTATGATCACAAATGTAGATAGAGCCTAATTAAATAGTAAGAGATTTTCACTCTTCTAGCCTGAGACAGGAGAACAGGTCTTGGTAACCTGACCTGCTACACTGTCACAGCCTCCTGTTACTTCCTTGGCTTACCTTTGAACATGTAGAATGAACTGAGAGCTCCATAAATATTTAGCAAAGACACATAATTTCAAACACATAAAAAATTCATGATCACACAGCTGCTCCGGTCTCAGTTTACCATTTGAAGACACAGAATTAGGTCAGGTCTTGTATTGCAGTGTGAACTTCACACCAGGTATCCTAATTGTATTCGGCTCCAGAAAACTCCGGAAGAAGTTTATGTCAAAACAGCGTTTGCAATATGTTAACAGAAAAACTACTGTTATGAGCAAAAAATCTACACACCAAAGTTATCGTAACATTAAATTCCTTCATTGTTTTAATTAACAAAGGAAACCACATGAAATAAAAACTTTCAGAGGAAAATTCTACTTTTTTTGAAAGAATAGATTTTCATCCGCAGCACAGCCTAGAACTCCTTTATTTCCCAATAGATATTGTTCATGAGTTGTGGAACAATTTAGATATCATCATACAGTAATTGTTTTCTGAAAAAATGTCACAGATAATAAAATGACTAAAAACATACAAACACTTTACTGTTTTTCCTGTATTTTTGAAACTATCAAAAAAAATTGATAGAAAAACTAAGAGGAAAACGTCACAACGTCCCACGCATTTCAAAGCGGAACAAAACAACATGATACAGAATTTCCTCAAACAGTTTAGTAAAACTGGGCACGAAGTGGCTTTGTGAAATCCCCTTTTATCCAGTTTGACAAAGTAAACACAGTCTGTAATCCAGGGTAAACCTACTTGTCTCTTGATTATGAAAAGGATGTACATGTCATTAAAGCCTCGCCTGTACAGTAATGCATTGTCCTACTACCTGTTGTAAATTACCATTGTGTTTATCCGGCTCTAAACTGTGATGACGGTTTACACAGCTCCCCCGCACATATAATTTTACCGTAATCATACAGAGTGACATTTCATGTTTTCAGGTGTTATTAAGTGAGTAATTGTTGATTGATGGTGATGAACATCTTTTATAATAAATTAAAAACAGTCTAATTTTTAGATGCGCACACTGTTATCGAAAGGATCTGTAGGGACATTCGAGTTGTCCGTGTTATCATTGTGATTTTTTGTTTATGAGACACAAAAACATTACGCGGATAATCAACTAAAACATTTTCATCATGATTACCAATTAGGTATAGGTTCGCATGTTTGCACATTGATTTAAGTCATGTTTAAAATAAAATGCACACAAAAAAGAAGATGCAAAGGGTATTTTTACATATGTTTCTAGAACATTACAGGTATTTTATTTACACATTACTTTTGTGAAGAAAATTAGATACTTCAAAATAATGAACTGAATCATTCAACCTGTTAGTTTTTTTCTTCTTCTTGAACTAATGAACGGTATGTGGAATTCAGAGAGATAAGTTGTCATAAAGATGATTACATGTCTCGTTGTGTGACTAATGATGCATATTCATTGTTAATGATTCCGTTGATAATAACAGCACTGAAAAGAACCTTTCTGTTTATTTTGTATTTTTCTTCTTTTTAATCACTGGTAACCAAGAAAATATAAGGGTATCAATTTATTTTTCAGCGAGGTTAATAATATCAGCATGGAGGCATTTGGCACCAATTTCGTCATGGTGCATCTAGCAAGGGCATGCTAATTAAGTTTCCAAGACTTTTCTGATTATATACTTGTGAAAGTTTCATGAATTCTTTTCATTTCGTGATAGGATGTTGATATCCTAAAGTACATTTCCTTGTACCATATCCAAGTGTGGATTTTCGTTCTGACAAATGCACTTACCAGAAAAGTTAACATTATTCGGACTGACCTGTATATGTTTCATAAAACATGTATCATACATACTTCCAAAGTATCATTATATTAAGTAGGCGCCCAAGGTTTACAAAGGACACATGGATATGCTAAATAAAATTACTTCGACAAAGTTAGTTAATTGCCCAATGTTAGTTAGTTAATTGTAAAAGTCTCTATCTCCTATTTCAATTTTCCTCAACTAATAAATTAGATATTTACAACAGTGGTGCATACCTAAATCTTGACAACTCAATTTTCTCTGAACATCTCATCAGCCTCGAACCTTCCTTCCTATATTATCCTTGGCAAATGCCAGATAAAATTGGATTTGCTCCTACAGAGAAGGAAGCATGTAGAATTAATCATCTGGAATTATTGCATTTCTGATGAACCTGATTCCGCTAAATCATATTGAAAGTTTGTTTTTACATAGTCACGTTTACTTGGTCTCGTCTGTGAAATATTCTCGTTTCCTTTGCCATTTTCTCTGCGCATTTTTCTCTATGGATTTTAGTTCTGGTGTAAAACCACTGATGTTTCCGGTTTTGGATCCATCGCAACATTTCTGATACCTGGAGTCCCATCCCCCCCCTAAATTCTTGCAAATACTACAAGTATTGGCTCTTTACATTATATTTTTCAACAGCAAGTTTTAAGTCTAAAAGAAGTTCTTTTGACGATGTATATATCTTCAGCGTTCGCAATCTGGTCTTTTAACCCATCGTACTACAGTCTGCTTCATAATGATCACTCTTGCAGTATGTACCCTCTGCAGACCACGCAGTTCAGCCAGTTGAGCAATAACTAGACAGGAAGATTCATAAACCCTTTTTTGTAACGCATCACAATAACTAAAGAGCAGAGCATTAATACCGTGGACGTTATTTCGTTGTGAACATCAACGATATGGAGATATCCTTTGAAATGCAGGCACATCTTCAGGTCTTTCATCTTCAGGTCCTTGTCCTGAAAGGATTTACATTCCCATCCAATTTCATAAGATTTTAGATCTAACTCAGACATTTTTACTATGTGTGTATCCTGGGCTACATTTTACTGTAGGAATCAGAAAATTATGGCTTGCTTTTAGAACAGAAATCTGTAATCTTGCACTGTCACACAAGGACTTATTTAACTTCTGAAGACAACATCTTGTAACATCTTCTTGATGTACGTATTACTTTTAAGATAAAAACTGTGGCATTTCCGAGAGCAAATAAATAAATCCCATTCAATTTTTTACTTTAAAGAAAAGTGTTAAACTCTTACAAAAGTGTATTAAATTGGACTTAGGTACTCTCTTCAACAAAAACAATAGGTTGTTAAATAGAACCTTGGGTTCCAATACAAGTACTTACACGCATATAAATTGAAATAAAGATTTAAATTTTATATTTGACTTTAATCTTTGACCTTGTATGTAATTGCTATAAAAGTCATGGACAAGAAATAATCACAAACATCACTTTCTCCAAAGGATGGTTTCTTGATCAACGCATACAAAGTATTCAGTGTAAACGGACACACACAGATATGCGAGCAAAATTCACCATTACATTCCAGTGCTCTGACAGATGCTTCACAACTTTAAAGAAAGCGAGTATATCTCAGCTGAGGTCAGTGACTCCCAGAGGAATCCAGTTGATGATTTAAAAAGAGATTTCCTTCGAATATATTGTCCAATTTCCTTTGAAGGAAACCTCTGGGCTAAGGTTAAGCACAGCTTTAAAAATGAAGATAGCCATCCTGACGAATAGACTAATGGCCCCCATGTGTCTCGGGTTACCTTATGGGGAATACTGTCTAGCCGACCTCGAGACAATGTCACGAAAGCTCTAAAGTTCTGTGTGACTTCTCTTTGAACCTAAAGTGCTTGTCATCAATCTTTTCAACAGCTACATATTGGCAGGAATTCTCCTCGACCGATACATAACACATCAAATTGGCACAAAAAGAGGTAGCAAATCAGTCCAACAATCTATTCATGTTGTCCATTCAACAAGTAAACTTATGTGTTCAGCCACAGATAAAAGCGATTGGGCTTTTAACCAATGAATAACGATCGAACACAAAAATTGCGAACACTGACTCAAAAGCTGAATTGAATTAAACGATCATGGCTTGAAAAAGTGCTTGACAACACGACATACGTGGTAGTCATCTGTAGTCTGGGCCATTTCCCTGACAAGATGGACTTTCAGAAAAATAGATCCACATGAACCTGAGCTCATTTGGCAGTATCAAAAACCAAGCTATGTCACAATATCACATGAACACAAATGACCAAAAAATGTTTTAAGATCAAATTTCCAATGTGTGACCTATGAAAAACACAAATATGGCTGCCAAACTGAAAATATAGATGGCATCAATATAATTTTTGCAAGAAATAAAGAAGATATGATGATGTATAAGACTGCTAAATAGGAAGTATGTACCATCAAATGCATGTCCAGGAGCAAGAATCAAAGAAAACTACAAATATGGCTGCCAATTTGAGAACAATGGTCCCAGCAACATAATTTTTGCCAGGCTTTGAGATGGGACATAGGTGCATATGTATGTAAAATATGAAGTTTCTATGATCAGTAGTGTGCTCAGGGTTAGTGTGCACAGACAACAATGATGCCAAACGACAACAATGAAGATGACAACAACAACGACGGATGACTCAGTCCTGAAAAAATAGGTCACAAATGTTACTACTAAATCGAGCTACAAGCATCAAGTTTAAATGCATACAAAAATATTTATTTTCCAAATTTAAACATTCGTGTGGAACATCTCAGGGTGTCTCGGGACGGTCCAGATCCGATTCTATGTTTCCTCACAAAGTTCCATCTTTATTTTTTGATAAATTTCTCACAAGCATCATAACATAATAAATGATCACACAGCATGTTTAGGAAATAAGGTTGGCTTTAAGGAGAATAAGTCTTTAATGAGACACATATCTTCGAGACGTCAAATATCCGCCTTTGATCGCCGCAGGGCCTCAGCAGTTCCTTATTGTGTAAATTTATCCCGAAAAATCCCCTCTCCAAGAATAAAACATTTTCCATGGCAAAGGTCAAACATTCAAGAGGCGAATTATTATAAAAGTTGTCCTTTTTGTATTGTATTTACATTGCTGTTGTGGAATGCCAACAATGGAATATCATCTCATAATTAAAAAAGATGTCATAAACTTGGTTTCTGCACAGAAAGGTGAGAAAAAAGAACGCTTTTCAGTCAAAAGGCGCCACCGTCTGCCCTTGACCTTCATATAATCGAACTTTTTTACCTCATTATTACTCATGACTGTTACAACAGATGTGACTGGTAGACAGCAGCCAACAAATGAACAACTGAATCGCATCCAAAGCGGTAAGCAGTCTCACAAAGATTAATATTTCTTGTCAATTTCGCAACCAAACGAGAGATGATAAATCTTTCAACTACAATTGATAGTTTGAGACTCCTCAGGTTTATTTATTATTTCACACACATTAACAGATAATTTCACAGGATTCTACAGACAAAAGCACCATCACCAACGCACACTTCCTGGAAAGTACATAAAGATACAGTAAACGGACTACAGAGAAGTGGCTATTACAAGACGGTTCCTATCCAATATCCTTCTTTTATCATAGCAGGATGTAATTAGCAGCTTGTTGTCATATTTCATCCTTTCATATCAAATAAGAAGACAAAGTAGCTTCTGTAAGAGGTCAAACAGCGAACGTTTGGTATTTTCAATACGAAAACCACACTCAAGAAAAAAATATCTTTATTATTTTTTAAAATTATTTACTATCAAGACAATACACACAACACTCCCTAGGGCTGAGGCAGGTGCAGGCAGTCACAAGGGTCACTGCAAACTATGCAGATTTAAAATTGCCTTTTAAACTGACAGCAAATTTTCAGCAATACTGCAAATATTCGTCACACTTTCACCTAGAAATGAGGAATCTTTTTGAGTACAGAACGAATGACACCATGGCAAGTCCGCACATCTTTCGAACAGTGAGTACACCTTCCGTTTTCATAGATTTTCAGTTTGTTACAGAATAAAATTCTTGCCCTTTGGCATTAAGTAAACAAGCAACTATCTGTTGTTGCAATCCTATATGTAAAGTGTTACTGATAGCTGAAGGTCAAGCATTCATAGATACAACAATAACACAACAGGAATAAATGCTAAGGATCTGTCCCAATTGGGGTTCACGTTATATTTGGAATGATACTGGATTTCAAGGACATGTAGCAGGGGCGGATCCAGGATTTGGTCGGGGGGGGCCCAACTTGTCAAGTGCCGATGTTTGCTGCTGGAGCAAAGTGAAGTCACACAAGCACAGCAAGCAAGTAACTGGGTGGGGCCCCAGAAGCCCTTTTTATGCTTAATTTTTCTTCAGTTATTTTAGTGTGGGGTTTCCTGAGTAAAGCAAGGCAAGAAAAAAATTGGAGACATTGTAATGAAATGATGCTGAGCGCAGCGAGGCTGGAAAATTTTTAAAAATATAATTCTTAAATATTATGCCAAGTGAAGTGAGGCTGAAAATTTTTTGCAAAGTATAGTCTAATTTTAGTGTTTTGAGGTGCATGGGCCCCAAAACTGGGGGCTAGAGGGGAGCATGGAGACATTGTAATGAAAATGATGCCAAGCACAGCGAGGCTGGA
>JBCAUI010203417.1:0-16948 GCA_038406195.1 Haplosyllis anthogorgicola
GGGTCACTTGAGGGGGAATTCTCATTGGCTAAGAGTCCCCTGGGGCAGGGCCTCTTATCCAATGAGAATTCCCTCTCAAGTGGCCCTATACCTTCAAAAACCTATATTAAGGACGTTAGACTTCCCACTCCTTGGTGTTTGACCGAGGTACCAATTGCGGGGGTTAATCTCTCCTACGGAACACAATTTTAATGTTTTAAAATACTGAACAGGCAAACCTCATGATGCCAAAAATTCCACTCAGCATGGCAATCAGTTTCTTTATTCCGAAAATAGGATACTCGTAATAATTTTCATTACATGGAATACATTCATGTGGATTTTACAGAAAGTGGTAAACATTTGTTAATCAACCATGATATGTTCAGGAACATAACGAAAGATGTGGTACAAAGTTGAAAATGGAATGAAACATACATTAACACGCTGATTATCATATCAATCAATATTGTCTCAATACACGGACAAGTAAGTGTAAAAGACAAATGAAGAGCTGCATTATTTGAATCATGACCCCTGTGAAGCGCAGAGAAAAAATAATACCCAAACTGGCCAAAACACATGCGATTTTTATACAAGTTGTCTTATTGTACATAATCTGGGAAGTTCTATCACCACTTGATCTTTGGAAAGATAAAACTGTCTATTCTTCCCTTGAAAAACAGGACACAAAATTTCTGCAATATTTTCCAATAGCTTCGGAAGGACGACAAGAAAATGGAACAAATAAGAAAAACACAAGTTCGGTTTTTCCAAAGCACGTTGATTGGACTCAAAGACCACAGGTAAATACCAGTAGTCTTGTCACTGTTAAAACAGAAATATAAAGAAATTTTCAGTTAGTTTAACCGTTGTGTTGAATGGATATTTTCAGGAAATGGGTTCTATTTCCAGCTTGTGAATTTGATATCATTTTGGAAACGGAGAGAACAAAAGAGAGAACGAAAGAATTTCATGATGTGCTTCTGATGCACTATTGTTCCAAAATGATAGGAATTTCACCCTGTGTATTTTATTTATTCGTAAATTGTAAAATTATAACTTTCGGGGAGATTTTTGTGTACGTAGTAGAGTCACTGAAAGCAATGACAAATTTATGTACTTATAAAACATTCAGACATTTTAGCTATCAGTTTTGTAATACCTTACAGGTTTTGAATTAGACAGAACCATTTCAGTAAGACAAGAATCAAACAGACCGATAGTTTGTAAAATAACGTCATTTTTGTAACACCTTGATTGCCTGATTTTAATGGTCCAAAACAACTTCTAATGTTTTATCCAATATTGAGAGCAATTGTTTTTTTCTTGTAGGTTTCTCCTGATATCAAACCAGTGAACAACTCTCTGTGTCATATTAAAGGAGTGGTTGAACTCGTAAAAACCTTTAATCCGTACATGGATGATCCACGCAAACGTATTGCATCTAAAATCGTCAATCATTACGGGAAAGGACGAATATGGCCTAGAGCTGTTCATGATCAGCTGGAACTGTACAGTTCACTCTGTGCTGGTCCCCTGCCTGCCGACTTGATACTTGTGATGCACAGTGGTACAGACCTGAGATCAATCAAAAGACGAGCCCAGGCCAGAAAAACATGGTTACAAGCCAATGCACAGCTTAAATACAGGGTCATTGTGTTTTTTTCAGTTGCTCTGTCAAAGGATAATAAAACCAATACAGAAATAAAGGAAGAAGCTAAAAAGCATAGAGATATGTTGATATTTGACTTTAGAGACAGTTTTAGAAATTTAACACTCAAAACTATGTCAACTTTTGAATGGATTGCTCAGAACTGCAGCAAAGCGAGATTCATATTGAAAACTGATGAAGATACATTTGTAAATTTTACCAAAATATTGCAGTACTTGCCGAGAGTATCAAAAACACTGGGCGTGCTTGGTAGTGCTTTTGGTATTCTTGACAGCATTGTGTACAGGGATCCTAAGTTTAAATTTGGTGTTCCAAAGGAGCAATATCCATACAAATACTTTGGACCTTACGCTTCTGGTAGAGGTTACCTTATGTCAATGAAAACATTAAAACTGATTGTAAGGGCTTCAGCATTCATTCCTGTCATTGACATGGAGGATGCCTATGTAGGAAAATGTAACCAGTGCCTTGGATTGAAAACAATGTCTGTCTACAACTTTGCCTGTCACTACAGAGAAAATGATAAAAGCATCAAACATTGTGCAGTTATTCATGATATGCCAGCCCAGCTAAGGTGGACCAATACATCGACCATATAAAATAGTCTACATTTTAACTCTACCAATACTCTGAATAATAAAATTAACAAATTATAAATCATGTTTTTGTCTCTTCATCAAATGTGCAACAGGTAGACTGACCTAATTGCATTGTGTGTGTAGCAGTGATATTTTGGTTATGTAAATTGTATGATGGAAATTCCCAAGCAATTCCTGAATAGTAAATCATCCTGACACCATTTAATGATACTAGAATGTGGATCCCCTGTTATTGGCCAGGCTGCACTCATTACATGTATTTATTTATTTATTTGTTCTTCATGATCCTAAACCCAATGTTATGTTTTTAAATCTCCTTTCTACTTGATCGACATGTATCACACGGGTTAAGGTTTAAGGTTTTAAAATTTTATTTTTTTCAGTGTATTAAAGGCCCAAGTACAAAAAAGAGAAGTGCTGATGGAATGTTATATTCCATGTTCCTTTTCTTGGTCAATTTATCCGTTGATCTAAGACAACAAACAGATATTCAATCAATAGTGCCTGCTTTTAACAAGGAGTTTAAGAACGAATTCCCGTGTGAACAAATCCACCCAACTCCAACAAGGACCACTGTTTGACAGACATTACTCTTGGGAGTGCTTTAGAAGTGTCATTTGCTTGAATTAAAATTTGTATTAATGATTGAGATATGACAACAAATATTATCTTGTGCAGTTGTCACAATGAATGCATCTTTTCTGATGTCATGAAGTGGTTTTAAAAATAATTTACAGTTTTGTGTTGTTTTTAGAGAAATAAATTAATTTTTAAACAAGAAAAATAGAAACACAGTAATAGTAATTATAGTAGGTATTTAGTCAAGTAATTTACAAAAAAACGGGTTAAATTGAGTGGAACTGTCCTTCATGAACGCGTTATGAAATTTTGGCTGCTTTATCCCCGAGGGCGCTTACCAGTGCATTTTAAATGGATGCCGGTGAATAATATGTGAACCACACAAGTGCGGTGCCTCCAAAGATCCATTAGTTTCTTGGTTGTGTTAGCCAAGGCAGAGTTCAGAATGTTTGTTTACAATCTCGTAAATGGTCATCCAACCTTTAGGATTGGTCAGATTTACTGAACAGTAATCACAAGACCGGAGTCACTAAATATTTTAATTAGTGGGTTTGAATAGATGAAAATATAATTTGGGTTAAACTCGGACTTATTTATGAATATTATGAGTATTTTATGTTGAAAACTTTATTCGCTTATAAACTACCTGACATTAAACATATTTTAAAAACTTTACATTGTGCAACATAGAAAATAGCATCACTTCATTTCGTTTAAATACCATGGATTGTGTTAATATCGTAACCGAAGAGTTCGTAGTCAAGCTTGTACGATTCCTCAAGTTCGTAAATGAGTTTACTGTCCAATTGTCCGTAATAGGACTTCATTAACTGAACAGCGGATCTGGGTTTGGTTACATTAAGGAAATAGTAATCTTCAGGCAATGGATAAATCATACGTAGCAGATAAGCGATGTCGTTATAAAAATTGTCAAACTTGCCGTAGAAATCGTAATCGATCTCACACATGTGACATAGTCTGTGATACCGCTCCCAGTGAGGTTCCATTTTCTTGAATTCCTTAGATCTTATGGTTAAGTATTTAACAAATTCCTCAAATGTAACCATTGACCTCTTGTCCTCCTTTTTGATGGTATCAATCAGTTCTGGAAGGAAATTGTAATAAAAGAAAGGGAATTCATTCGTGTTGTCCTTTCTCTTCTCCCATTTGGATCTGTAAGTTGAGAGCAACCTCTCCAGAGGATGGCGGGTAAACATAAACTTGTAGTAGCTCTGTAGTATGTGTTTTACTTTCTCTGGTGAATAGCTCTTCAGTGTCTTTAAACCGTACTTGGCAAGTCCACTTTTGTAATCGATAACTGAAGGGTGTTTGGTGAGTTCCTTGACGTCTTTTGTTAATCCTGTGCCCAGAACAAGCCTCACCTGAAGAGAAAACGTGTTTCAGATAAACATACATGAAATACTAGATGTGTATCCCGTTGTCACCGGGTCAACTTAGGAAGATGAATCACCAGGCATAGACATCTGGTGGCCAGTCTGGGAGCTTTGGCTGAGGGAATCATTCCATCTAAGAATAGGAACATGTTTACTTTGTGTTAAAGCGGAATCGAGCAAGAATAGGAATTCATAGGAATGCACCTTGCAAACCATTGACTTAACCCAACACAAAAGTTCTATGCAACTTAAAAAAAATTCTCTGCCATTATTCCTTAAATTTAATTTTGCATCATTCGCACAATTTAATTAGAAAAGCCAAATTTCCAAAAAAAAGAGATAAGATGCCTTTCTCTATCTTGTTTCCATGGGAATGCAACTTTTTTTTACCTTCCATGATGTACATCCAACCTTAGGCACATAACAGAACAATATCTTGCGTTTATCATCCACGATGATCTCCTCTGATTTCTGCAGTGACACTATATCGACAGAATAATTGCTATACTTCGCACAAACATGTCTAGCCCTTTGCTTTCTCCCCTGTTGTACCTGCTGCGATTGTTTAAACTCTTCCATAGTCAATGCCATGTAATCCCCTGAAAAGTTGGTCAATTTTCTGTTATTTTTTTTCTTGTTTATTTTACAGATACAGAGAAAGCTGCCAACAAGTATTATTTTCTAATTCCTCAAAGTACCAATGTGGCTACACTAATTGAGGTAGTGTACTCTAGGGGGATTAATTATCAGCAGCGTGCATTTTCGGTTTGAAAATGGGATGTCCGTACAATGAAGATTTGACAGAATGAATTGGAGTTGCGACACTTTTTGTGCTGCATGAACTGTGTAGCGGACGACAAAGGCACTAATGCATTTAGTCGTTCACTATCGTGAATCTATGATGAGCGAATTACAAAAAAAAATTCTAAAAGTCATGGGCTTGAATACCCTAAGAACTTTACCTAACATTTTACTTTTCTCCTCTGGTCCTGGAGACTTGAAGAAATTTTCATTAATTGTGGCCACACCATTTATCTCCATATCTGTAACAGAAAGTTAAAGCAAGTTTTTTTTCTTAAGTTTTGTTGCAACTCAGTATTGAGTTCATAATGTGTATACAGACAGTAGTAACGTTAAGCGTCTGGACGGGCCGTTTACATTTTTACATGCAGATTCTTCCTCCTGAAAGACTATATAATCATTTGAAAACAAGGGCCAATATTCATAGACTATATGGAATATCTTTGGAAATATTGAAGTAACTGATATTTGCATGTTAAATTGTAAACAAATCACAATAAATAACTAAAAATCGGATGGAATACCTTCTCTAGGATTGTCTTTACTGATGATGAAAACGTGTACAAGAAGCATACACACTAACACAGTGGAAATAATTCTTTTTAAACGTAACATACTTGTTCATGTCCTCATGTAATTTCCAAAGTAAAAAGATCTAGTTTATCTTGATAGTCAGATTAACAAAGGTTGAAATAAAGTTAGATGCATTTAATTAAATAAATTCTACTTGAAGCAATGAAGCATTTGTAATGTCCAGTTGTTATCAATGTGTTCTTAATAACAACATCTGTACTTAATACTTAGGTCTATTATTTATACTATTGATTGCATGTCATTGATTCCAAGCAACAGATTTCTTGTCCATTCTCTTTTAAAATGTAAAGAACACTGAATTGATCTTTAATAATCTTTAAACTAAATTTTCTGCTATTTTACAAACAATAGAAAAGTAAACATATGCTATGTGTGTTGCTAATACAAAGTAAATTGATAATTTCTGCAAGGCTCCTTTGGATTTCATTTATTAAGTTTAAACATGTCTAGGAAAGTAATAGTTCACAGAATTTGGAAGATTGTTTGCCTATTATACATTTTCTTATTTTTAACAACATACTCGCATAAACCTGCAACACAGTCACCAGGTAAAATACATAAAAGTTTTAGTCTCAATTGAGAAACACCCAATGTATTTGTTTTTGAAGGAGCTCGGTCCTAATGTTTGTCGCAAATCGAGAATCCCCATTGATGGTGGCATCTTCTAGTGCGAAATCCCCATAGAGTGACAAATATATTGGGAGTTTTGTAACGTGTTTCGCAGCAAAAGGGTACGTTAAAAAGTTGTATTAATAATATCTATATATTTGTACGGCACTTGACTGTGTAAGGCATAACGTTCCGAGGCTATAACAAGTGTTTCTTGTGCATAAAGAGTACCATATTGTAGCTTTATTAACATTTCCTAGTTTTGAAACGCCGTAACAAGTTTTTGTCTTTGACTATTAAAAAATTGTTAAATATACACAGAACATAAAACATGCATTTCAGTTTTCTCTAAATTAGTTTTTATTTGCCTAATTAAGCAAGAAATTGGGCTAATTAGCCTAATTAAACAACTAAAACGAATTTCGAAAACCTCCAATAAAGGCCTAACTGCATTTGTTTAGCATTTATGAGAGTGTCACTTTGTTAGGAAAACAGAATAAAATGTATCTTAATATAGTAAACGTTAGATAATCAACAGAGTATAATACTCAGCCGCAACTGCTACAATCAGTTTGGGATTCACATTTACCATTTCAATAAAGAACACGCAATAGATTTGTGTTTGAAGGAGCGTGGTCCGAATGTTATGGCAATATTGAGAATTCCCTTTGGATGATTTGTAACGCATACTGTAGCTGGGTAGAATCTGCTGCCTTATGAGTGCCACGTAGTATGTTTCGTATTGTTGCTGTGAACGTACTTTACTCACACAAGACTGTGTACGTCTGACTACGTTTTTGTGAAATTGTAAACCTTATTATTTAAGCTCTCATGGTGGATTCCCCTTTAAACACCAGATATTGGAGAAGAAACAACACATGTTTCACTGATAACGGAAAGGAAGATAACGCTGTAGTGGTGATAGGATCACCCGACAGGAAATTCATACAAGACACAATAGATACTGGAAGCAATATCATATTTATACCTTTGCGGCAGACAGTTAAAAACACATTAGAAGATGCGGCAATAACGGGGTTGAAAATATATCCTTTACACTTATGCAGAAACATTAATACACTGACACAACTGGAAAAATACAATGTTTCCACAGTGACATTGGTTATCAGGGAAAGTAGTATCAATGCTTACAGAACTCTTCAAACTGGTTGCTTAATGAAATGTATTGTAAATATACTGAGTGTAATGAAGCATGGTGGCAAAACAAACTTGCATGTTCCATTATCATTGCAACGAAGTATGTACATACAAAAATCAGTTCCTTCTTATACAGCAGGTTCACAGTTACAACCTTTAAAATCAAATTACCGCAATTTTCTGCAGAATATGGTGAAGACGATACAAATATATTCTTTGACTTATTATAGTTTAAGTAATATAACGTTTGAGCAATGCTATTCTGGCGTCTCTGAATAATCGAAATGACACTCAATAGCATGCTCCTTCCTCCCACAGTTATTGTCTAGCTAGCGTCGACATCTGATAAATTAGTCAAGTTAACCTAGCTGAACTTATGCTGTTTGGGTATGTGTGAATCAATGCTTGACCATCAAAACATTACAATTTATCAGGTGAAACAATGCATGACCATTGAAATATTGTGACCTAACAGTTAATGCATGACTGCATGACCATCACAATGTGATCTAGCAGTTCATACATGTCTATCAAAGCAATAGGATCCAACAGTTAACATTTTATTAACTGTCTTGCACATAGACCCATAATCATGTTAAACATTTGCTATTTAAGAAAAAGTCAACATAAAGGCCCACAAACATAAGTTAAGTAAATATGACGAGTTAAAAAGTGTAAACCATGTCAACATGTTTCATGGCTTTGTGTTGAATCTATGTTTAAATGTGATGATCTCAAAGTGATTTCAAACATGTACAACATATTTCAGGGTCTAAATGCATCTGTGTTGAAATATCATGTCATGGGCCAATAGTTAAAGTTCTGCACTGACTCACACCACACCTATTGCATGCATCAGGTGCATCAAAAGTAAACACTTCAGGTCATTCATGTAGACATTTCCCAAAATTCGTTCAATAAATTCAGGAGGAAAGAGCATCCTAATGTACAGATACGAACCTGGACAGTGATTAATTTTACCTGCATTTCATACAAATTCTGATAACTTTGGATCGTTAGCATTTTTGTATTCCCTGAGAGTAATAATTTTTTTCTTGTTTTTCTAGCAATCGAATCAGAGTTTTATTGTATTCATTAATTTAAACAGGATTATCACGTATTTAAAATACGATGGGAAAGCAAGCTGGAAAAACTACCAAGCTCTGACATAAATTTTTTTATTCCAGATGTCATTTGAGAACATAATGTTTATTCAGTTATTTACCATTTTCTCCTGAAATGTTGTACACGGTTTTAAATAACGAGCGTAACTAAACTTTTGATACACTTTGCCAATCTCACTATTTTGCACCGATTTGGATGCAGTAGGGTTTCTCAGTACACGAAATTCGTATCAGAAGTTTAACACGGCAAGTTATGGGAGCTCTCGTGTATACCATAATGCACACAATTGAAACTAATTCTCTGTATTGTGTACAGAGTATATGAGTAAATGACGTATCCAGTGGGTCAATGCAGAGATTACCGCATCTCACAGTATCGACTGGATGCAAATCAGTTTCTACGAAGAAAACAATGTAAGTTTACCATATGCTAATTTTGTGCCCTTGTATTTAGTTTCGCAATAAATTCGGTAAAGATCTATGATCGATAATAATTAAGGGATAGTTGTTTTGTCACGTTTATAAATGTTTGAAAACGTATTGGATACAAAACTGGTCGTTTAAAGGATAGATAGATATAGATACAGAAAAAGATACAGAAAGAGAAAAAGATTTAGATCCTGAATAATTACCTACGAATAAACTCAAGTACGCCAGGTTAAGTTTACAACTGAAATACCTCAAAACAATTACATGCAATGTAACTGGCATTCCCAAAAGCTGAAGAATTGTAAGTCTGGTTGAAATGAAGTTTTTCTCGCATAACTTGTTGTACACGGTTTTAAATAACGAACGTAACAAAACTTTTGATACACTTTGCCAATCCTGAACAGCTGTGTAATCTGCCTTGTGTGTTTTGGCAAGAATAACATAAAGCATTATTCAGCCTGTGCCAAAAATAAACTTATATCGTTTTGTCAATTTTCTTTACTTACACATAGTCGACCTTTTCCCAAATTAAACAGCTGTTTTATGACAACGGGTATTCCACTATGTCAACTATGTGATGTCCTATCTACTTTTAAGTCTTCCTTTAGGGTCAAGTGAGGAAACAATTTAAAACAGTTTTAACAACAATATGTGCGCCCCTAGACGGGGTCCTCTGATGAAAATATATATCTGAACTCCGCCGTGTCAAATGTCACTGAGTTTTAATTAATACACTGTACGCATATTTCTCTAATCTGCAATTAATGGAGGCATGTATAACCGAGACTTTTCTTAATTTTTCACTGAGCAAAAACAGGTGTCCGGCTCCTTGTCTGCTGTCCTTTTACAATTACTTTTTGCCAAAGGGTTGTTTGTTTCATTACAATGGAATAAGTTCGCATTTGGAATTCTTCTTTGGATGATGGATCTTTTTGAGCATTACATAGCACTTAAAACCAATTTGCCAGTAACTGTTATGGAACTCAAAAGACTTTTCCAAGGAAATCTGTTCCTGTAAGACTTCCTCATCAAAGCTCCCATACCGATCTTGGAGGCTGAGTTTCCACCAGCTACCCATGATAGGATACTGAGGGACACAATTATCAGTGAAATTAACTGTGAATGTTCCAGATCTCAGATTGTAAAGGAAGGAAAGGATGTGACATTGACTAAAGTCATGGAAATATGCAGATTGGAACCTGCAATGAAAAATCAATTCGATGCTATCCAGGAAACTTTCAAAGCTTCCATAGCTTACCAACAATACAACAGTTTCATTAAAAAGAAGAAGAAGCTAAAGCCAAAATCCAAACCATCAAATGGAAATAATGGAACACTTCCACATTGTTCCAATGGATTCATGGAGAATTCCAAGTGTTATCATTGTGGCAAAGGAAAGCACCAACTGAACCAAAAGTGTCCAGCTTCAGATACCATATGCAGGAAATGCAACAAGAAAGGACACTGGGACACCAATTGTCAGCAAGGTAAACATTCTGGAGCATTTCCACAGAAGCAAGTAAACAATTTGGAAGCTTCCACCTCCAGTCAAGGTCAAGGCCAAGGTCAAAGTCATGGCCAAGGTCTACCTCAAGGTCAACCCAACCTGCATACTGGGATGAGAATGACAGACATGTTTATCAGCAAAGCATGTTGTCAGTCAGGAAGCCTTCCAATAATGGAAATCTTTGCATGAAACTCTCTGTAGGAACTCATTATTCCAATCTACATTCCAAACTGATATTGAAATGTGACACTGGTGCAGACCTGAATGTCATAAATCAGGATACATACTCATGTTTATTCCATGGAATATCCTTGGAAACTTCCAAAGTCTCGCTGGAAGCTTATGGAACAGATTCCATACTAAGACAACTTCAAAAACTCAAGCTGTTTCTGAGATGGAAAGGCAAGATATACAGGCAAGAATTTCATGTTATTACTGCCAATTCATCACAAAATCTCCTCTCCCATGATGCATGCTTTACATTAGGATTACTGAATCTCAACTTCTGTATGACTTCCAAACCTTCCATGGAAAAGAGGAGAAGTGCATATCCAGAAAATTTGGCATAAGACTCAGACCAAAAGACTACTTGCACCAAACCAGAAATTTCATAGCAAAGTAACCAGTCAAATTCAATTTCCAGCCCTGAAATGCATCTTAAGTTGATTCCCATAGACTCTGTATGGGCAAACCCCTAATGAAGCAACAAGTCTTGAAAACTTATAAGGATCCATCATTGGAATAGGGACTTTTCCCACAGTGTCATACAAGTTCAGGTTAAAGCCAGATGCCAAACCTGCCAGACATGCTTCAAGGAAAGTTCCAATTCATCTCAAGGAAGCCTTCCATGTGGAAACTGATGAGTTACTGAAACTTGAAATACTGGAACCAGTGGGGCAGCCAACTGAATTGGTAAATTCCTGTCATAGTGGAAAAAGAAGCTTCCATCAACTCTTCCAATTCCCATTTGCCAAATCATGGAATCAAGAAGAAATTACAGATCTGTCTTGATCCAAGGGATCTTATGAAGCATTAGAATGTAAGCCATACTATTCCAGATCAGTGGATGAATTGATTGGAAAATTCCACAATGCTACCTGTTTCACCATAGTGGATATGAACAAAAGATACTGGATAGTAGTCATTCACCTGAATTGCAGGAAATTCATGACTATGGCCCAATATATTGGAAATTCTGATGGATTAGACTTCCAATGGGAACTGTGGTGGCAAGTAATATATTCCAAAGGAACTTGGATGCTGTGTACATTGGAACCAGATCCAGCCAAGATCAAAGGTATCACTTCCATGGAATTCCCACTGGATAAGGAAACAATGCAGTCTTTCCTAGGACTGGTAAACTTCCTAAATTGCTATTCTCCTTGCCCATCAGATCTCTGTGATCCTCTTAGGAACCTAGTGAAACTTCATGCTGACTTTTAACCTTCCACAGAACACTTCCAAACCTTGGATGCCATGAAGATGGTATTTTCCATAAAAATCCAACTTCATATTTTGATTTCTTCTACTGGAAACAACAAGACTTCATAGTCTTAGGTGATTACTTCAGCAAGTACATCAGAGTGAGAAGACTTTCAAACACTTCCACTGCAGACATGATCAAGGAACTCTCTATGATTATCACTGAGTTTGGAAGATTCCATACTTTGAGGTCTGACAATGGTCCATGTTATGCTTCCAAAGAATTCCATGATTTCTTGGAAAGTCATGGAATTTCCACTCAACTTCATCACCCCACCACCATCAGTCCAATGGATTTGCTGAAGCAATGGTCAAAATTGCCCAGAGGCAGATGAACAAATCCACCCAAGAAAGGAAACCTTGGAATTGTGGTTTGTTGGAATACAGATGTACTCCACTTTCTGGAACACTTCCATCACCCTTGGAAATACTGATCAATAGGAAGCCATGCACTGCACTTCCACAGATGCTTTCTAGTTTCCAGATAGTTCCAAGAGATTCCAATAATCTAAGAGATGAACTGGTCAAGCAACAACAACAGTCCAGAGGCAAAGCATTGTCTGTGACAAATCCACCTGTGCATCTAGACTTTGAACTGGGACAACCAGTCTGGGTCATGGAACCCAATGGAAAATCCTGGAAGCCTGCCAGCATTGCCCAACCTTCAATAGAACTTTCCAGTTACTGGGTAAAGTTTGCAGACAATTCCGCACTGAGACATACACAGGCCTACATCAAACCGAGAGCTGTACCCTCAGTAGGAGAGCTGTGCCAAGATGGAAGACTTTTGCCTTCCATGGAACCTATTGCAGATCCCATTTTGACTGATACTGGAATTTCAAACCCTGTTCCAGCAGCACCTTCCATGCCAAGTACACCCAAACCTGTACCAGCTCCCTTGAGGAGTTCAACCCGATCAAACTTTGGGAAAGCTCTAGAACATTTCCAAGCCAGCTAGGAACTTGAAGGAACATTTCCAACACTTCCAGTGTCTGTGTGTTCATGTGTTAGACATATCTGGATGAATCATGATGGATATAGACCCTATTAGCATTAGGACTGTTAAACATTTATTAGCTTAGGAACAATATTTGCTTTCCAGCATTTAATTCCATTCCAAATTATTCTGATAGTCTAAATTCAGTAAAAGCACATAGTACTTTTTTTTTCACAAAAAGGAGGATGTTGTAATATTAATTTAAAACCACACTTCGACAGAACTATATTAGAAATGTGAATGCAAATCCATGTGCAGCTCCTATTAATTAGTTAATGAATATTCATGATAGCATAAGCAACATTGTAGCTGACCACAGTGAGTTACCAGCAGCTGAAGATAACACACTTGTATCTCTGGTAGTCTTGTAGAAATAAATAGTTGTGTGTAAAGGGTTTGTTTCATTACAATGGAATAAGTTCACATTTGGAATTTTTCCGTGTAGTGGAAATACATGGAAACTTTGTCAGCATCTCCTGAAATGATAATCATTTTCTGTTTACGAGGAAAAGGGGTAATATTATTGAATACAACAGATGGAGAGATCGTACAAATTAATTTAAAGTTCAGCAAATATCAAAATAGGTGAAAATAGATGGCACTTGGTGGAGGGAAGCAGTGCTTAAGAACTTTAACCTCATAAATTAGAAAATTTGGACAATTTTTTTCATTTTTCCGAAATGCACATGTATCCACATAACATTCGCAATTTTAACTCATCAACCCTTTGTCCTGTTTATATCTGGACACGTTCATCTGACTAATTATTCAAAACAAAATGTGAGCTATTCTGTTTTAATATAATGCATGAAAAATTAATTTTTCGATAAGCACAACCCAAAATTAGTTTTTGATTAGATCAATCCAACATTTTAATAAAATTAGACAGACAAATGTTTCTAGATATAAACGTGACGAAACTAATCCTCAGAGGATGAAATTTCTATCAGCTTTGGAACATTAGAAACAGCAAAACAAAAGCACAGGGTGGAACTTTTTGTCTCCTGTTTTGTTTTGTACGTTTATCAAAATGATAGGTATTTTCAGGAGCTCAGGCTACTTAATTATGTACTTGGCTCAGAAACGTCGCTATAAATTTTCATGTATGCACTTTGCAACTTTAGGGGTGGCCTAACGCGAAACACTCACACTTGCAATTGTTAAATAGATTTTCCACTTGCGATGAGTTTTAAATTTGTCATCCTTTTTATGCCAGAGTCATGTCATGCACTATGTTAAATACCGCAGTTGTCGTCCTTAGCTTTACAACTTGACATTTATTGCATTTACACAAAAAATATTTTATTTATCGGCGGAATAGGATAAATATTGAATAAGCATTCAATTTAAGTTCAGTAGACTATTTGTACATTTGTTCAAATAAAGATTATTCTTGATCAAATTGTTATACATTTTCAGCAAAGCTTCATAATAAATTTAAATATATGTAAGTATAGAATCTCAAAGCATACAACGAAAGTGAATATGATCTATTCCATTAGAATTGTGTTTGTTTTATTTTTCTTTGCATTACTTTATTTCATTTGTAAAGTTTACAAAAACATCCGAGTTAATCTTTCAATTCAAGAAAAGCAACAGAAATTTTCCTTGCCAAATAATAGAGCAAAACCTGGGCTCACCTCTGTGAGCAGTAGTATCAATAAATCAGTTGAAGAGTCACATTCTGACAAATCAAAATCTTCCGAGAGCAATATGGACTGGCAAGTTGTCATACCTGAAAAAGCGTTCGCTTACTCGGCTTATCTCGATAACAGAAGATGGGTTCCTCATCTTCAGATCGTCATCATAGGAATGGGAAACTATCGCTACAGAAATCTCTCTTGCCAAATTTTTCATGGACACAATGACCGTACAACAGAGAAGGTAGTTGATTTTCTCATGCCAGAACACCACTTAAAAATGTAAGTTTTATCGTCAATTTATATTTTACTATTATCTATTAACAATTTTATACAGAACTGTATGATTTTATTGAAAACTAAACATAATAGGAATTTATTCATTTTCAGCTTCAGACCATACTTGTACACATGCCTAAAAAGAAATGTCACAAATGCCATGAGACTACCACTAACTGTTTCATTGACAGCGGGAGATCAAACTATGGTAAATCATCAGCTGGAAATTTTACATGGATCGTCCAGATCATCTGGAAATGTGTTTCAGTTTTCATTTATGATTTGTTTAGCACCGCTTCAAAGCAACTACAGTAATACAAGACAACTAGTTCAGTTCATTGAGATGCATAGAATTCTTGGTGTTGAGAAATTTGCCATTTACAATCACAGTATTGATGATAGTGTGGTCAAATATCTGCAATACTACGCCAATCAAGGGATCGTGGATATTCTACAATGGCATTTTCCGTCTGATATTCGATCTAAGACGCATTACTATGGACAAATGGCTGCCGCAAATGATTGTCTATATCGGTACATGTACACAACAAAATATATTGCTTTCCTGGATTTGGATGAAGTAATTGCCCCGAAGAAACATGCTACTTGGTCTGAGTTAATGTCTCACCTTGAGAAGGAAACATTCCATCAAAACATATCTGCTTACATTTTTCCATGTATATTATTTAACCCATTTTGGGAAGACGACCCAGAAACATCTCAAATCAAAGAGGTCAAAGAGAATAACATAGAGTTTCTACTTAAAACTAAACGCTATGTCAATGCATTCGAACATCGTCAACGGTCAAAGTACATAGTAAACCCAAGAAAAGTAACCATCACTGGTATCCATTTTGTTTGGAAGGCAATGGAGGGATTTGAGGAGTTTAACGTTCCATTTGAGACTGCAGCTGTGCATCATTATCGAAGATTACGTGAACCAACTGGACCTGTTGTTGATTTAACAGTTCTCAAATACAAAAATACATTGATAGACAAAATTGTATCTGTAATATCCAACGTCACACGCATTGTATGATAAAGTCCTTGAAGTGAACAGTTTTCATGTGGATCTTGGGTGGATCCATCACCACCCAACTTTCGCCCGGATTGACCAAAGACATGGTATTGTAGTATTTTAAACTTGTTTTGGGTTGCGATGAAATCAGTCTCAGTGCCTTGGTGTGTAAACTACAGGTTACAAAACCAAAGCCAGAAGCAGGTGGATCCTTGTCACTACAGTGGCATGTCGACCAGAGAAAGTATCTTTATTTGCTTCAATCAAAACCATGATCAAAAGTGTAATCGGGGTCAGATAAACAAACGGAAACATTCCACAAGATCCAGCTTGCTGGAGGATCATGATCATGCAGATGTTACAATAGGTGTATTGCTAATGCGTATACTAGTACATGGAATTCGTATCAGAAGTTTAACAATAGCGCATCAAAAGCAAAGCGTAAAATTATTTCGTTCTCTCCTTTGTTCTCTTCGTTTCCAAAATGATATGATTTCTGTGTTCTGCTTCATTCTTGACTTCACTCGCAAATTTTCTTCATTCACTGTGCTTATATTATTTCCATAAAGACTCTGTAGTTGCTGATATAAAAGTTAATTTTTACATCATTTCTGCTGCATGTACAATCTGACAGTTGTAACCCTCAAGTGGAAAGATTATTGATGAAATGTTTCAAAATCAAATAGTCTAAACTGTGTTGATGTTACTATCTAAAATCCAAGTTACAATAAGCTATGTGCAGCATTATTACAAGAATATGCGAATAACATCAAATTAGTAAATATTTTAGTTAGATCATTGAATACTGTCAACCACTGTTTGTTTAATTCAAAAGTTACCACAGCCCATAAACAGTTATATATGAAGTGTCATTTCATGACGTAAATATACTGAACTCTAGGTGATGCAAGTTTTGCTTTTTAAATGAACCTGATGTAGCCAGTTTATAGTTTTACCCGAAATTGAAAAACGGTAAGATTTTTGTGGGAGGGGACGCCAAGGAGATCTTGTTGTACGTAATTTGCCGTTTCGTCAAAACTATGTAAAAGATTTCAAAGGCGACGGGCATCTAAAGCCTCCTCTT
>JBCAUI010203528.1:0-13804 GCA_038406195.1 Haplosyllis anthogorgicola
AAATGGCCAAAAATTGTTACTTTAAATGGGATATCTAAGTAAATCGTCACTGTAAATCTACTTTAAGACCTAAACGGCCAAAAATACATTTTGCCCATTCCCGGACGGGAGCGGCTTTGCAATCTGTGATTGTCTCGTTTTACTCTTCTTCAATTACTCAACCCGTTTCCACGGATTAGCATGAAAAGAAGTAGCAATTTCAGATACAGCCACGAGGATTTTAGCACTTTGGTGCCATTCGGATCCCAGATGTAGCCCATTTAAATTCTACGCACATACGCTAGTTCGGTTACGAGTGTAACCTTAAATAGAAGTAACCAGACGAAACCCATAAGATTGAAAGCAGTAATTATAGAAATCACGTCAAAGCAGTAACTCATTCCACTGAAAAGCGCAGTGGCATAAAATTTGTAAGGTCTGAGTAACCACCAAGTCATGCTCAATATACCGGAAGGCCATGTACAAGTTCATTTTTCTGCCAAAATACCATGATGCATTAGTTTGGGGAAGGCCTCAATCATCGCGGGTTGCATACATGGTTCCTTTCCTTTAGTCGCAGTAATAGTGGAGATCGCCTAATGTTCTTTTGTGTAATAATGTTTCAAATGAGAAGGCAGTTTGGGGTAATAACAACATTTGCGGTTGGATGAAGTAAAAATTATCCGCTTGAGGACTTGGGTGTTGCAGATTTCTAGGATCAGTGATGTCAAAATGCCCAGGCAAAGGGTCAGGCATGCTAATGACTGATGGACCCACAATTCTTTCAGCAACGGTCAAAGACTAGCCAGCCATCAATAGTCCCTCACTCAGCAGTAATCCTGTTTGATCACCACTCGTTATGACATGTAAAGTGGTAACTGACATTGTCCAGTTTTATAGTGTATGGAGCTGCAATGCAGTGCAATCATTCACGGAGTTGGGGATAAATACATGTATATTCAAACTGGGACACGATATATCTGTGAGGTTTTCCGAATTAGTGTTATTTTGTTTTGGAAGACTATCTGATCGTAGAACCCGTCTCGCAATTTATTACAACCAGGATGCCGTAAAAGGCAGTTGTGCCGCCCAAGACGGGTAAAGTAAGCGTTCATGTAAGTATAAAGGGTTTCAAGTGTGATAAGACCCGCAGTAAAAGATGGGGAAGTCAGGTACCGCTGAAGACAGGGTCTTACGTATGTATGAGTTTTATAAAGTAAGGAATTTATGTGTATCCACTTAAACATATATTTCCGACTTATATCGAGTCAGATAAATTATTGGAGTGTATTGAGAGCAATTTTCGAGTAATATTGCAATTTGTGCCCATCAGATTTTGAGCTGCTGTGTAGTAAAGTTTATGGAGCTATTACCCCTTGTGTCCCTGTAGAGAATAATGACTGACAGAGCTGCCAAATTTGGGGGGGCAACAGGGCGAAATTAGTGCTGCATTCACTGCTTGCCAATTATCTAGTTGCAAGGCACAGGCCCATGGAGGCAATGGTGTAGCTGTAACACTTTGTGGCCCCAACCACTAACCATTACTAAATGGCTGTTGTGACCGCAACAAACTGACCCGTTTTGCTCGCGATGGGGGTCGGTGAAATGCTTAACAACTTTACAACTAAAGACTATTATGTATGGACATAATTACTAGAATGAAGCTGATGAGCTTTTGTATTCTTAATTGATCATCCCACCTGCCCTTTTGGTACCTATGGTGTGAGGCATTTAAATTAGATTTTCCAAACATTAATTACCGGTTAATGAAGGAGTATTGAATGTGAAGAGGTGACAATAATGGTAAAGCAATAGGGCAGCAGGGGAGCGGCGCTGAATATAAATAAAGCCAGTGGATTATGATGAATAATACATGTAAGCCGCTTGGCAGGATATTTAGCAGTTGATTGCATCACAGTTCAGTCTGTCACATTGCATTGGCTGTGATGTCTAAATATCATGAGAAATCAACCCGAAAATGTCGCATGAAAAGGTACTAATAGCGGTTATTACACGCAAAGTCATGTCAACCTTCGTTGTACAGAGTTTATATGAAAACATAGTACTCAAGATAATGATAACGGCAATACACATCTAGAAAGCTTATGGTTATATTCGGGTTAGAGGCCCAAATAAGGTAATGAAAGACAAGCGACTGGTTTTCATTGCTTTGCATCTGTTTGCATGATAACATGATACATTTTCCACTTGATTTGACTCCACAAGGTCTGTTTGATGATATCACCATTACAGCCAGTATCGTAGTGACGTCCTTGAAAGTAATTGTGTCTCTGCCACTTCCACTAAGCATTGCATTTACTCATTTTCGCTGTTTTCTTTAATCTTCTTTTTGTCGTCGCGAAAATTGGAAACAATTGTGTTACGCAATGCATTATTAATATCAAATAACATTGTGTCGTTTATTTTTTACAGAAAAAGGCCAAGGGCCAGGTGCTATTGGACAAAGTATGTGAACATCTCAATCTCCTGGAAAAGGACTATTTCTCCATCTGGTACAGAGATCCAAATGACGTCAGAGTAAGTTACAACGTTTTTAATTTACAGAGTTGTCGTAAAGTAATTGTCTTAACCCTTTTAACCAAATATATCTGGTAAGAGTCATTGGCCAATGTTATTGAAAACAAAGTAAATGCCTTTAATATTTCTGTAAAACTGTGACGGCAAATTACATAAATGTTTGCAAGACTAACAGCTACAAGAAATACGTGTAGGCTTTTTAAAAGCAACGAACAGAAGACTATAGAAGTGATCCTCTGCAGATACAGCCAGTACTGGAACCAAGTGATATGGAAAGTGCTTTGTGCATGCAGTGAATGGGTGGATAAAATCTATAGCCTAGCCATACTTGCGCCTGGAGGAATAATATACAGAAAATTCTGATGGGATTATAAATCCATACGTTCTGGACGCATGATACATGGATTATCTGGCTACGTTCGAGCTTGCTGTAATTATGAGGGATCCAACTTGAGCTATACCGACTGATGGATGATTAATGGTAATCATGGCAACATTACGTAACATCAGATATCTCTATTCTAACATGATATTATCCACAGAGCAAAGATTGACTAATTATGAGTCACCGTTTGTGTGAATGTGATGATATAAGCGGTACACTGATGATACAATAACATGTAAATCAGCGATATCACGACTTCGGCAGAGAATCCCGAGAATGAAAACATTGGATAACGCATTTTTATATTTTGTGAAAAGGACAATTGACAGAAATATTTTTACGTTGACATGTAATGTGATATATTTACACCAGAATCCAAATAGGTCTAATATGTGCCGAGTGAATCCTCTTAAATAATGGAACTAACAAAGAAGACTTTTATATGAAAACCGTAATGGGTTATTGATTTTAATTTACCAGGCCCGAGTTCTCGGTATAAGGATATATCAATATTCCAGTCCAGACATTCATTGAACTTTTGTCTGGTTTAAAATAATATGGCAAAGGAAAATAACATCAAGAATGCCATGTATGCCTCCATTCCCTTTCAGTGGTGACATACTTCACAATGCTCTTATGAACACGCTCAATTTATAGACAGAATCTTAAATTTATTTACCTTTCAGAAAGAAAATTGTTCTCAATATCACCACGTTGTTTTAAAGTGTAGGATGTTTGAAAATACAGTGGAACAGCTGTTCCTTTGCACTATTGTATCTCGAAAGGCTGCAAACTGAGCAATTTCTGGGCAAAGCAATTTGTAAGTTGTAACACCGAAGCCATATTCAGCATGTGTTGGTGATGGACACGGAAAATAAGAAGTGCATATATTTGATGTAGAGTCAGTTTGAGGTGACATTCCGCAGACAAGTGAGACAGACTCTGCAGATTGCTGCAGGATCTTCGCCACAGTAACCTTCTTTAAATGTTATCCAGTTAAATTGGGACAAATTTAATGTAAAGGTTTCTCCAATCTACACGAACTGTGTAGGAAATGCCCAGTGGACTGCTTTGCGCATGCAAGGTTTAAAATTATCCACAGCTTAACAACTCAAAGTACAATTTTATTTAACATACACTGTTATGTGTAAACGGCCATAACCAAATTGCATGTTTTAAGCAAACTTCAATGTGATTTTAGCTTTAGAGATGCAATTGATTATGAAATTTGATAACTTGTCTGCCCTTGTTAGGCTTGTAGATAATGTAGCGGAAGTAATTCTGTATTTATACCTGGCTTGATTAGGTTAACAGTAAGCAGATGTTATTTTAGACAACAGTGAGGTTACGACCGTGTAAGCTGTACCGCAGGAAATTTAACCGAAACTTGGCAAGTAAATTGCAAACACTGCTGTGTACAAAGTGGTAGAATTAAGCTGACCACCGTTCAACTTCGCTCGCAGCTAATTCACCGATTATTATTACCTATGCCTATTTCTTCAATTAAACTCACCCCACCCGGGATAAAACAAATTACCGTAAACATTTCCCATATGGCACACTGATAACCAGAGTTGTAGGATTGTTCTAAAATGCACATAACTGGAACTGGAATTGCACATTCTCCAGGGAACGTTCGTTTGGCGATAAAAAGTGCTTAATATTCAAAACAAGATAACTACACGAGAGAAAAACGGGCAACAGCACACGTACACAAAGACGACCGATACTTCATTTTCAACGCAAGGATAACTGAAGGAGAAAGCCAAGTAGACTTGTTAATTAAAGAGGTTGCAAAGGAAGCTGGGTGTTCCGTGGGTCAGTGACAAATGTGTCCCGAAGAATCCAGACATTCAGTCCATTTAGATCTATTAACAAGGTAAGTTGAGACTACAAGGTTAGAAGCACTGCCAGCAGCGAACATGATGATTTGTTTGTGAATGGAATGTGAACATTAGCCTTGCTGGCTTTAAACTTGGGTTATAAAAATTTCGATTCGTCAGGTAATCAGGAAACTTGATACGAAAAACATACCGGGTGCATGGCAATGATTGTAATTAACAATTACTTAAGTCATAATGTTCATTTTCGTTTCAGAGTTTCTAGGCATTTTATCTCAAGACTGACTGGTCGGTAATTGTTTGAACGAATTGAACGTGTCAGATTTTCTTCGTAATAGGTACTCCCACGCCAACTAGAACTGTTGCCAAATCATCTGACGAATGAGTAGCTAATCACACATTTAATGACTAATGACTAAGCTATAACTGCTCATTGGTCGACTCAAAACAGGTCTCGCAATTATCTCTGTTACAACAACAGCTGCGTAACCGTGCAGATAGACGTTCGACTGTCTAGTCTATGCGTTGTGTTTTGTAGCGCATTGTGTCTGACAGCCAACGTTGTTTAAAAGAAAAATGCATAATAAAAGTAAAACCGATACAATGCAACATACAGTAAAATACAGCTGTGTGATCACCATACAGCAGCAGCAAAGAAAGCTACCTAGAAATTGAAAACGTCCCAACAGATGTGGCATTAGTACTGTTAGAATTTTGTGACTAGTGCCTATTGCTTTACCATTCACTTTGCATGACTCAGAGTAAATTGGAATCGTGGGTACAATGTACATATTGAGCGTAATGGCGACGAACACATTTAGATAATGAACAGTATTGGAGCTGACAAGAACAATGCTGCTAATTGTACAGAAATGTCCACAGTGACACGATAATCCAATATCTGTTAACCTTTCGTGGTTTCAGTTGCTTGTGTCTTTAAATTACCTCACCGCAAATTTAATTTAAGTTCATAAAGGGAGGATGGCATGAAACGTATTAACACGCGTCGTGCTCTGATCAGGGCTGATGCAAATTTGCCTTCCTGGAACTTTATTAGAAAACATATCTTCTATCTGCAAAGGTTAATTTTTCTTTATGTGCTACAAAAAATGGATGGTACCCGGTCCATTTCAATGCTTTCTCTTATTGTTTTTTTAATTACAACCTTATTTTTATTGTACTTGATCATTCCCATCAAACAGATGTGGCCCAAGACAACAAGGGACTGTCTGACTACTTTTACATGCAACATACTGGTATGAACTGTCTTCATACAATGAGGACCAGATAGATAGAACTAAATTGAACTTGGCAAAAATGAAAAAAGATAGTCTGGATCTAATGTGAAACAGGAGAGGACAGAGGAATGAATGGATGGACAACCTCATTGTTCCAAGTATAACTAAGCAGATCCTGTAACATTGCATTGTCTGTTATTGGAAGAATGTCAAAAGGAATTTTTGAAATGCGTACTTGTACCAATAAGTATCTGGTGGATATGTGGACGTAAATACAGTGGAACCTGTGTTTTACGTGCCTCTATTTTACGTGAAACCTCCATTGAACGTGCCAGTCTTAAGAACCATTGTGGTTGTTTGCTTAATATTAGACCTCTGTTTTACGAGAACTTGTCATTGACGTGAGGTAAACCTCGGTCCTTTGGGGTCACGTAAAACACGGGTTTCACTGTATATTGTCAATTTGCAACATGTCAAACCTTGTGTGAAGCGAATGATTCAATTTAGCGTTACCCAGGAATGACTGAACATCAAACGATCTCGTACTTGTCGTTGCCCAAAGGAGTACGACTATGTCGAGCTTAAAAATACAATTCCAGTTTCAAAGTTTATTACTGTGGCTGAAAACATGTCAAAAATCAAAATTTTCAGAAATCGGAACCAATGAATAGAATAATTGACATACAGTGCTGTCCATGGTTTATTTCCGGGTCTCGCGAATGGGCTCCTCACAGGAATCGTTGCTATGTATATTGTACGAGGATATAAGCCGTCAGTGTACAAGAATTTGCTTCCAGTCACGACAAAAATGTAAATTCACATCCGTAATAATGTGCCCACAATTTGATCCAAACATGGCCAATGATCTTACAAGCTTTCAAGTAGCTATAGTAATACGATGAAGCGTTCTTTCCATTATATGTTTATGCTAATACGTTTTTCTTTCATTTCAGTACTGGCTGAATAATGACAAGAAAATCAGCAAACAGATCGGCAGTAAGTTATACTAAAACGAACATAAAATATTCTTTATTATGAAATTCACGTGCAGAGTATATTTGCCATGCAAAACAAGTGAATTGGGAAGCTTATTATAAGACGACGGAAGAAGACCCCGTGACCCATTACTCTGGCTTCGTTTACATTGTTGATAGGCTCACTGTGCAGGACGAGTGGGAAGACGGTCTTTTGCCCACGAGCCATAAAAAGACAACGTGCCTTCACTCTGATCATGTTGGTCATTACTGTTACGACGGGGAATCACACTTCCTTTGATCTCGTACATCCTTGCATCAAAATTACAACAGTTCTGCAGGCCATGATTGTCCAGTGTTTGTGTCTGCTTTAGGCTCCAGTAGTCAAGTCTTGTGACAATCGTGGAATAATATTTGGGCATCGCTCAATTTGAGTACAAGTGGTTAGATCACTGGATGTTCTTGTTGTGTTGGCAAATACGTCATTAGCCGTGTTCTGGTTTTACGACCAAGCCTTATTTGAAGACATTTGCCCGAAATCTATTTGTAAGCATCAAGACAGATTTATTATCAGACTTACGACTTTCATGTTTGCCTAAAGTAGCAGTAAAACCAAAGTAATGCTGTAGGATGAAATTTTTCTTTACTGCCTGACAATATTCATGTGGTGTTGGTCAGTAGAGGCATAAATCACAATAAATGACCTGAGTTGTCCCCATGTCTTGGGAGTGGGTGAGATGCATTAAACTGATGGAGTATTTGTTTTGCTTCTTAGTTCAGTTTACTCATGGTGGTGAACTATGGCTTTCTGTATTGGGGTGTGATATGGCTTATTGTGCGGGAAACATGATATCACTGTTCTGGCTGTGGACCTCCCGCAGCAACATATCCACGGGCCAGTTGTGTGCTTCCCAGCGGGAGAAATCTACATGTACTCCCCCTTTAATTCTTACACATTTTGTCCAGTAGGATCGACATGGCCTTTCTTGTCTATGAAGCTTTTACGTCCTAATCCAGTTTAATTGGTTCCTCGGAATAAGACTCTGAGAAGAAATTGTTCCATAGAATCTATGATCAATTGAGGGAAGTGATCAGCTGAAAGTGATCAACAGGAAGCCCTCCATATGTGATTAAACTGTGTGAATTGATCCTAATGTCGGCTTTCAGGTGATGGGTCTCAGTAATTCATTTAACACGGGGACAAATATGGGAATATCGCTGACCGACAGTGAAAATTCATTGTAAAAGAAGCATACAGATTCTTGATTTCCATGCTAATAGATTTCCATAAAATGGAGGACGTCTGCATGATTTCCTTGTGTGGCGGATCAGTTATCAAGGAAACTGCTTCTGTGGTCGTTAATGCAAAGCAATTTACGATTGGTTTGTTGGTATTCCTTAACCTTAGGTAATAGAAAGCGGGAGCAGGTCGATACAAAAGGAGGACCATGCTACATTAAGGGAATACATTGGAGGTGATTTAGCCCTTGATTGTTGTGCTTGGTGTTTGATGGCAGGTGATGCAGGTTTGAAGGGTCAGCAGGCAGAGGGGGAAACATCAGCTTTGTCATCTAGCACAGAGGCATCATACCCTGGACGGTGAAGTCGTCACGAAGCAGTGTCGAATGACCACACATTCATCTTTTTATGCTATCGCGCAGCCATTTCAGATGCCTTACACAGAGGCATAGTCACAACCCCAAATTAGGCTTGAGTGTTTGCCAAGCAGCTCAGTCCCCACCATATCCCACAGAGCTAGATTGCCAGCAAATTGAATATGATCTTCTTTCGTCCTTTGCTGATTAGAAAGTCCAATATGGACGAGGAAGAAATGGCAGCTGACCACTATTAGATATATGAAAATTACATTGTTAGTGTCTGATGGTGGCGGAAAAGTCTGAGTGCGTATGATACCCACTTACAAAGTGATATAAGATGGGAAGAAATAAAAGTCCATGGGGAAGTGATATGATTCATAAAGACAAGGAAAGATAATGGAATCGCCTTCAAGATCTCTTGCAGGAGAAGTGGCCGGAATATGAGTGCTATTCTTTCACGTCTCTCCCTTGGTTCCCCGTCGGCAACAAAGCATCGCTGATTTAGCCATTGAAATATAAAATGTAAGTGATTTGCATTAAGAAGCTTTGGGTGAAAAAATATGGAGCATCTCTGTATTTATCAGTGCTCTGTTGCATGGAATTGCTACAGGACTAATTTAGCAAATCCCTTTCCGAGCAAAGAAGGCTAATTCTTGCGCCATTTGTTTGCTCAGAATAAGAAGCGCATTTTTCTGTGGGTCCATGTTTATAGTTTCAATATTTCATCGGGTAATTGAATGCCTGAAACTGAAATGAACTAAATGAAACCGCACGCGACGTTCTTTTAATCGCCTGCAGCAAAATTGCCTGTTCAAGTAGAAAATTAAGAGATGGACAAGTTTGACATTTTTCGACAAATTTTGATGAGATGTGTCAATCTTGTTTGCCAAAAAAAGAGTTGCATCTGCAGCAAAATCGCATAAAAGCCACACACGAAGTGGGTTGTAAATTACTTTTAAATTAGAGGCAAATAAATTCTTTACAAACCGAAATCATTTGAAGCCCAATTAAGATAGCAAGATCGGTTCACACAAAACGGGACGTCTTTCCCGTGTTACATTGCAAACGTGATGCGAAACATTGGAGAAGGAAGGTTCTAATTTACAGAGTAGTACATATGACACTTGACAATGAGGGGACCGTGTCCTCAGGGAAGGTGTTGCCCAGTGTCGACTGCAGGCTTCTTCCCATAACAGTGCAGTAGAACATGACACGGAATGACAGTGGCACGCACCTTTGACCACGTTACCGAGTGTTTTGTGAATAAATGCCACCAGGTCTATGCTCCTTTAGCACTACAAAAATAATTCAGCACTCTAGTAACGAGCTCAGCTTTCATGTCCCCTTTACGTTCGTTTTAAATGCATGGAACATTTTAATGTTTAAGGTGCCTGCAGGTTGTCCGCGAATGTTTTATATCAGCAGTAATTTGGACACGCGTAATTATGCTAAATTTAATCCCACAGAAGGATCAACAGCAGACCTCGGGGATAAATATATTCAATTATCTGTCATCTGGAGCATTCCAAATGTCTTTATTTGTGTGCAGTATTTGCATAATTTATGGACTTGGGGTGTAATATTGAGAGGTGTCGATAGATGTGACTGTCTTAGCGATGTCATTTATCAGAAATAAATTAATCTCAAGAGACAATGGCGTAATGGGCAATCACATGCACCATAAGATCTAATTAGCCATTAAATCCCATTAGTTAAATGTGACCATCGACTGTAATTAATGTTTACAATTTTCTTGAGGATATTGTGCAGTCACACATGCACTAAACTTTCTTTTTACGTTTATCTGTAACCAACTCGTCCATCTGTTTCCCTTGTTCTGCTCCATCAACCATCTTAGGGTAATGCTTCATTACGTTATGAAGCAGATTAATATTATTTGGCAACTATTTGCCCCAAACAATAAACAATATGTGTAGTGTAGAAGAATAAGTGTTTTACCCTTGTTGCCCCGGTGAGGCACTTTGTTCTATGGTTAAGATATTGTTGATGGAGCCATATCATTGTTTGACATCGCTTTAGTGAGAAAGGGGTGTGGTGTTCAATGTTCTAGGTCACTGAGGCATCTCCATGCTTCAACAGGAATGTTGGATTCTAAACAAAACACATCATGTTTTGTCTAGTAGGACCGGGCTTAAAAAACCCATCATTGCCAAATTACACACACAACAAATGTTGTCATCCAGCAAAGATCTTATCGAGCAATTTAGACTTATGTTCAAAGAACAATGTTGGCAAAGCTGGCTTTAACGAATGATACATACTTCTACCGATAAGGTCACCAGGCATTTAGCCAAAACAGCTCAGTGTTATTGCACGAGCCATGAGCAAAGTGGTGCAGATGATCCGATATGCATGTTTTTGTTCTGTTTGATGCAATATATCATTATGATGATAATGCATGTAAAATTGCATAAAGTTGTTTTCGAGAAATATTGCGTTTGATATTAACATTCATGAAGGTCCATAACAATGTTCATAATACATACAGGAGTCAAAATGCCAATGTCTGGACAACTGCAGTTAATAGTTGTCGCCATATTCAGACACTAATCATGGACTCGACACCTTTACTCTACGCCTTAAACTATCAGACACCGTTTGTGCATACGAGGAAATGAACATTCCCCGGGAGCAGGCTCTGGTCTCGCTGACCAGATCAGTCTGCTGAATACTGTGGCTCGAATAGTAAATGAAGTGGTTCCAAGGTTTCGTTTTACAATAAGGATTAAGTCATGTCTGTTCTGTTCGATGTTTGGAAAGGCCTGCATTACACGAAGGGAAGATACAGTGTTGCAGAGATAAGGCCGTGAAAAAGTAGCAAGAAGTCCATGCTACTTGCGAAGTGATGAAGATCAGGGAAGAAAAAGCCATGAGCCAGGGCCGCTCCAGACCAGAACCTTTTTACACGAGTACTTTGTGAGGGCTTCTTCATGGCTAGAACAGTTGTTGCCAGGCAACCTTTTGGTAACTGGCTCATTCGGCACAAAAAAGAGAGGTTTTGTAAAAATGTCCTTGATGTGCCATTCCCACAACAAAAGACTTCCCATCTGGTATCCGTACACAGCTAAACAGCTGTTCAATTTCCAGCCTTTCGAACGTCCTATCCTAATTCGAAATCCTTTGTTAACCTGCCATCAATCCATTACAAAGTTATCAAGAAGCTTTGTGTAATTGTACAAAGCGGTAAATTATAAATGCATTAACATCAGCGAATGTCAAAATGTTACTTTAAGCTGTTTTAGTGATTGCTCTTATGTAATCCCATAAAGTCGATGTTTAATGTACATGATGCCGTGTCATTTTCACAGGGGTTTATGTTTCCCAATGTAAATGACTAAAGGGAAATCATGATGGAAGTTCATATGAAAACCTACGAGACCTTCTACACAAACGCTGCAGTTTGATAGTGTTGATCTTCGTCTGATTGTTGGTTATTTCAGCCTTCCCTAGTGTAATAATCTAATAAACACTGAGTGTTAAAAAGTTATGATATAGCTTTATTAATGCTTGCCGCCACATGGCGCCAATTAATGACGCCCGGAAGTGACGTGATACATGCAGCGCGTGTGTGACGTCACTTCAAAGCCATATAAAATAGAGTGCACACGAGCAGCACATCCAGAAGGAATTCAGTAACCAAAGGGATAACATCAACATATGTCTATTTTCTAGTTGCCTCAGGGTTTTACTCCCGGATTGATGTTTTACTACCAGATCGTTATAACTGCTGCCATTTCCAGTTGAGCTATTATCAATAAACCAGCAATTACACCTTCAAATCACTGTTTGCTAGTCCTCTTTGTCCAGTGCGTTGCAACCGACAAACATTCGTCGCGAAATATACAAATATACCGCAGGAACGACGTCTGACACCTAGAGCCTCCACGAAGTCGTCGTGTTCAAGCGTAGTCAAATGTCAACCTCCCAAACATCTTTTACTTGTGAAGATACTTTTAACAATTGTATATTCGTGTCCAAAGAAAAGTAGCAAATCTAAAATCTCAATTATTTTGGCAAAAGTACAGAGAAGGAAGACGGCCAGGAGAACATGAAAGGATGGGATTATTTAAATCCATAATGGTGGGAGGTCTCATATGAAATGATTTATTTACGATGATAGTTTTGGTCCAAACTTATTGTTCGGAAATGCGAAATCTGAAAGAAACATGTCGGAGAGAGATTCAGCGAAGTTACGTCAGGTTCACTGGTAGAGAAAGAACATTATGGATGGTCGTGTCCAGTTTATTTTGACACAAGAAACATGAATCGTGAATCTTTTGGCAGAAGCTGTGCATGGTTTATCTAAACACAGCTGATTTCTGTGAGATGTAGAGATCAATGTTTGTTTGCTGATAGAGATTTACCACGATCCTGGAGTATTGAGGCTGTAAGGTCACTCGATAGTACTCGCCTTAACTCTACATCAATATGTCTGTCTTCGTGCCTGCACTCCACGCTTCTGTGTTGCTATAATATCGGGCAATCATTTGATAAAATGCATGTTCTGCCAGATGTAGTAAAGAGGCTAAACTGAGTGAAAGTAATATTCGTCACAGAACCAAGTTTGTACTCGGAGCACATCCGTGGCAATATTATACCCCAAGGTGGATGCAAGTTAATCACAGCAATGCAGCTCCAGACAATGCTACAATTACATTTTCCATAAAGATTATGCAAACTCAATAGTGAATGTGACAGATTGCTTGCCCACGGCACCGGCATTTTGGGATTGTGATCAGCTGAACTAGTTAATATCAACTACAAGGTGCGACCCATGTTATTCGTGGCCGCGATCAGTAGATAAATCGTAAACCTTTCGGGATTTGGCGAAGCTTTACTACCGCGTATGGATTTCGACCATTATTGTGCGAAGATGTAGGAGGAGGAAATTGTCTTACGAAGAAGGAAGACAATTGAAACTGCAGGGATGGGGGCTGTATCTAGATGTCACCCTGTCGTGTGGGCATGGTTATGAGCACATCAATTCATCATGAGCCTGTTGTCTTTTACAGGGAATCACAATGATTAGACAGATTTAGAGCAACCGTGAAAGCCATTGGGAGTACTTCACCAACTTATTGCCAGTCATAATGTATTTTATGGCGCCCGACAGTGTTGGTTTTCTATCTCAGCTGTTGCTGATGAGGACGGTAAAATGAGAACTGAACTTGCGGGGGTGGGGGGGGGGGGGAAGAAACCAGAGAGAGGGAGCCCCCAGCTGTTAGGAAAT
>JBCAUI010203639.1:0-16946 GCA_038406195.1 Haplosyllis anthogorgicola
GAGATCAGGAGGAAAAGGAGAGGGTAGCGGCTGAAGCAGAAGAAGAAAGAGAGAGATTGAGGAGGGAGGAGGAGGAGGAGGAGAAGGAAAGAAGGGCGATGTGAAGGAGAGAACAGGAAAGAGAAGAGAGGAAGAGAAAGATAGCCAAGACAGAAGAGGAGTTCGGACTGATGGTATGTACACATTTGTAATGCCTAACATGACACATAACATAATGTATATCAAAAACGTGTAACAAATAGTGAACATGTAAAATAACATGTAACAGGATGCTTAACAACATGCATAACAAGAAATGTGTAACAACGGATTGATGTTTAACATGATGCATAACAAAGCATATACCAAAATGTTTAACATTTCAGAACATCCAAGATCCTGAAGAGTTGGTGACAGACCTAAGTGTTCCTGCTGGACTGAAGTTATTTAAAACAACGGTGAAACTAAGAAGATTGAAAAGAAGAAAGCTGATCAGAGAGCAGACAGAGAAAGAAACAGGGAATAAGGAAGGTGGAGATAAAGATGAAGGTGGAAAAGATGGTGGTAACAGTGGTGGAGGAGGAGGAGGAGGAGGGAATGGTGATGAAAGAGGAGATAAGGATGGAGATGGTGAACAGGGAGGCATAGTCGGTGGTGGTGGAGGTGCTGGAGGCAAAGGTGGAAACAGCAGTAGTGGAGAAGGGATTGTGGAGATGGTGATGATGGTGATGGAGATGGAGATGGTAATGGTGCTGGTGATGATGAGCCACCAAACATAGATCTCATAGGAGATATAGAAGGTGCTCAAGGCAGATAGGAGTTCCTGGTGAGTAATTCTATAGCAATACGTGTATTAGTACATGTATCATAATGCTTAACACAACACAACACTTAACAAGATGCACAACAAGACGCCTAATGTAATGTGTAACATCCTAGACATTTATAAACTAACGCTTAACAACACGCACAGCAAGATGTATAACAAAACAATTAACATTGTTTTTCACTTTTATTATATGTAAAGTTACACATGATTACAAGTACAACTATTACAATATTAAATGTTTTGCTACATGTTTTATTACACATAATGTTACACGTGATTACTAATACAACTATTATGCTGTGATGTTTATTATGATGTGTATGAAAAAAATAACACAACGTGTATAAAAATAAATCATTTTATATGGAAACATAACCAATGAAAATCTTTCTTATAATTTATTCAAATAATTAAGAGATATAAATATGAGTCTGAGATACAATCACTATTCATTTGAAGATAAGTGACAGAAGAGAACAGATGCCTGTGCTGATCCAACTACAAATGAAACTGGAAAACTATCTTTAATTTATGGATCTCATTAATGTAAATGACGTGGATAATGAGATCATTAACTCCTAATGGCCTCATTATCTACATCATTTGCATTAATGAGATCCATAAATTAAATATAGTGGCACCCCCTAGCGGGGAACCCTCGTTTCATTTGTAGCCGGATAGCCAGCCAACCTCTCTATGGTTTATGTTGAAGTTGTCAAGGAGTAGCAGGTTCCTATGGAAGCCTGTGTCGTAGAGATAGTGTCAGAGTGTCGTACAACAGATTGGGAAGCCAATACATATCTCTAACCATCTTCAGCAAATAACATCCTTTCTTTCCATGCAATTAATTTCTGGAAGCTAAACCTCAAGATGGTATGTGTTACATGCTTTGGCTTTTTATGTATCCGCGAAACTAATTACGTCGCCTCTGTGTAAGGTCGTAAGATGCTGTTTTAAAACAGCAGGACGCATGCTTGTCATCTTCCATCTTCCCAGCAGACTAGACTTGATGAAGAACCTTTCGTGTTTTTGGTTCTTTCTTTTTACATTCCTTCGAGTGATGTGATAATTTGATTAACGTTAACATTCTGCAAGCAGTTCTGATGATAATTCCCTCAGAGCAATGACAAAACAGATCAGAAACATTGTCTTTGCCATGACACATCTTTTGTAAGGTAAACACAAGAAGCATCATTATTCATAAGAGGCCAACAAATAAATGATAGGATAACAACGAAGAAATGAGATGCTCTATGGAAAAGCCATTAAAACAACACGGACAATCACAAAGTTGCAGGCAGCTCACTGGTTTAATGTTGAGTAGTATTTGCTGAGAAGGAAAGGAATCAAAAAAGTTTGTCACAAGGGACTCATGCTACCAGAGTCAGAAGAGTTTCTCTCAGTTCATTCCTTGACTTGTGTACCCATATAATCTATTGATGTTGTGGTGTCAAGCATTGCAGTGGAAACCAGATGACTTTATTACAGTATCATTTGTCTTAAGGAATATTGGATTTACATGAGGAACATCTACACGGTTATGAAAAATTCATAGCCAATTGGGTAGCTCCTTGGTAGACGATGAGTTAACTGCTCTCTCCAGTAAGTAGCTGACAGTGAGTACTAGATGTATAAGACGGTGATATGCATAACGTTTGGTTAGTGGCAATTCAACAAAGTGCATTTAGATGAAAATGTTACCGGGTATGTCTTAATATTTTATAAAGTTGACTGTCACTGTGCCTTTATTTAACAGATGACAAAAGCGACAAAATTTTGTACCTTAAACATACCTCCAGTTGCAAAACCTTAATTGTGAAATCAGTAGCAAATAACATTAATAAGAGAGCTAGACTTTCAATTTGGCTAGCCTCTGAAAATTATTTGGCAGATAAAGTAATAATCTAATAGTTATTTAGTGAGGGATTTATCTACCACATAATAAAGCATATGTGGGGGATCCATAAAATATATATTATAGCAGCTTGTTCAGTTTACATACTTTATAGCCTATTGACTGGTTACCAACAATAATGTTAAATCGGAATCGAACCAGGATAAGTAAACATAATTGAAAATCAACAAAGCAATTGACTGAAATAGAAGAGAAAGGCATTGTTACACTCAGTGCACATCATTACCACTGAACAACAGGGGCAGATTAAAAACTACGAAGCTTGTTCATTGATAACGCATTTGCAAAATGATCAAACAGGCAGATTTGAATTTTAATATTGTTACTGGTGTCAATCTTTTAAAAAGGGATATACGTAATTTAATGGATTTGCTATTGTATACAAACTGTGAAGCTGCCACTCACATGGATGATGCCACACACAAAGGTACATTTCACGTCATTCCAGTGCTTTCATGTGTGAAGGAATATTTGAATAATTTTTTCGGGGATTTTCCGGACATTATTTTCACTTCGTAAATGTGAAAGGTGAAAATTTGATGATACGTAATCAAGCGATAAAGATATAAAGGTGATCTGCTTTACTAAACTATGAGACAAAAATTAGGCAACATTTTCTGCTTAACACCATTTCGCTGGTGATAAATTTGAACTAAGCTACCTCGGAGTACCTCGTGCATGTGGATCCATATTTTACCGGATGGTTAAAGAATGTATGATATCTTTTTTTTGAACTGCGAACTGATTGATGTCTGATACAAGTGCTTGACTACTAGTATTGAACTCTCCAAATCAATCTCAATGATAACATCACACATAAGATCTACATACAATGATGAAGATATGGATATACGTATATTTTGTGTTTCATCTGACTAGAATACAAAATGTGGGAACATTCTTCGTTTTTAAAGAGGACGAAATGCCTGAAGTGCCTGAAGGTAACAGTTCCTTCTTGTGGGAGAGTTAACGTTTTTGCAACGTATCAATTACATATTTGATAAAGGACACATTATTTTTTGCCAGTTTCCTGTTTCGTTTAAGTCTTTTAGGTTACTGTTTAAAATGTGAACATTTTAGACGTAGTTCATATGAGAAAATCTGCCTTTTGCATTTACCGAAAATGTGTTCTACATTTTTGATTTTTACAGCTTTTCTTCCATAGTTTTAAGTCCATCTAAAAGCTGCACCCTAAATCATTTTGCTAGGAAATCCTGTTTTGTGCCAATGTGTACTGGCTTTTCTTGTAAAAACCATATGTTGTGAGTTCTTACGTGGGTCGGACATAACTCCCTGGAGATTTACCGGCCATAATTGCAAGCAATATTTTACAATGGTATTGCGTGTCCTTTTCACCTTTTACCTCAGTTCACCGTGTGTATGTGTGATCTTTTTGTTATTCCATCTCAGTGTACGTCATTGTTGTTTTCAAAGGAGATGATTGTTTTGGTTGCCAGATATAGTTCGAATTGCAGGATGGCAACATGAAATACACTTTTACCAGTTATACTGTTATTATAATGGATTAAATGCCATTGAAACTTGTATTCTTTTGGTAAGCATTTTTCGTTTGGCTGTGGTATGAATAAATTGATGTCTGATACAAGTGCTTGACTATTAGTATTGAACTCTCCAAATCAATCTCAATGATAACATCAATGATTCAAATGATTGTCATTTGTGATGGAGAATTGACATCATAATAGTTCTTCAAACATTGAAACTCTTTTTATTTTCGTGAACATGTATTATTTACTAGGTAAATTCCCTGTTGTAATTTGTCTGTTTTGAATTGACAAGGTACTAGTAATTTAGTCATCAATATGGTAAGTTTTAATAATAGTGATAACTTTACATGGTGTCATTGAAGGGAAAATTTTTTTTTGTGTGTTTTCGTGGAAAAAGAAAAAAAATATCCAAAAATTAGTCAAGAGAGGAAACCATTTCGATTGATGTTTTCTGTAACTGTACGTCGCATGTAACAAAACGTCAAAAGCTAAACATTTGATTATGATTAGGTGGTACGCGCTGTACGCTTCACTCAAGTTTAAATGGTGGCTGCTAGTGCGCTTTCTTGGTCGATGTAGGAAGCCCATAGTAGGGTTGTCATATCTACCCCCTAGAGATGGCAATAGTATGATTTTAATGATAAATGTATACTGACAAACATATTTCAAACCATCAGTCAGCAGGCGTCATTACATTACAATTTTCACATAGTTATTGATGAAATATTTTAATTATCGCTTCCGGCCAGATTTAGAGGTAAACATGTCCATAAAATATCAATATTAAATTTATATATTCATTTCATTCCATTTCTCAGTATTAGGTCAAAATCAATCATCGATTGTAAGTCACATTTTCATCAACATTATCATTTGTCACATATGTATTGGAATAATTCTATTTACCTAGATTGAATAAACCTGTGATGAATTTTTATGTGACAAATCAGTTGTATCATTGAAGTCAATATAATATAAAAAGCAAAAGTAAAGATCACTTATTGAGCCAATTGATAGTTTATCTAAAGACAAAATAATGCAATAAAATACACACAACTCCATGCGTACCACAGAACTTGATAGACTGACACAACGCCCTTAACACCGATGTGTTTACAGGTTAAGGCAGAAAAGACTTGCCTAAAAATGTGGTCAAAGCAATAGTTCCATGACAGACGCATTGCACAATAATGACGTGTTAATATATTATGTCATATTTGATACGGGAGAGAAGGTGGCTCCCCCTCAAAAAATAGAACGACACATTATGAAAAAGTGACCTGGGCAGAAAAATGAAAATTGTGGAGCATCGTCGAAAACTGACATGGTTCAGAAGAAGTAATATAAATATGACAAAACTATATAATAAACTTAATATAAAACAACAATGAAGAAAATGGGTGATGGTCAATTATCCCTTGAGCAACCGGGTTGCAAACATTGCTATCACCTTACAAAGTACACTTTAGCAAAATGCGCACACTTTATACAGATATAACAAATAACAACATTCAGTATTAGATGTTAATTGTTCATTTTCAAATGCAATCAATTATATACATTTTCATGCTTTTTATATGTAATTTTTTGTCAGCATTTGTTTAAAAGTGACAGATGTAGTCTACTGCGTTTCACTTTAATCCAGGGACCAGTGGTAGTAGTAGTTGTGTAGTAGCAATGAATCACGCACACTTCTCTCGATACCAACATAAATACAACCTCAAACTGAAAAGGCAAGACTGTTCAAATATTATAATAGCAGTTCAGTCAATGACTTCACCATCAGCACAGCAAATAAATATTACTTATATTGCTGTCAAACACATTATGTGTAAGTAGTGAAGTGTTTAACATGAGGAACCATGAAGGTCGATGACATATCAAATCTCGCCTAGCTACTGCTCTGGTATTTCACAACCACGCAATGTTTAGAATTGGTATGGATATGTGTATTATTCCTGATAAAAAAAATTGCATCGGCCATATCTGCCCAACAAAGAATTTTCAATACTATTTTAATACTATTTTTAACTTCTAGAGTCTGATAGGTCCAATAAAGGACTGAATCGTAAACAAACAAATCCAAATCCAAATCCAGTTTTTAAGTGTGCAAGTAAAATTCTTGTATTTATAGATTTTGTAAGAAAACCACAAAATATCGTATTTGCTTTATCGCATTCTAACATGTGTGGCGTTAAAGTCTACATATCATGCTTTATAAGGTAATCATCGTCCAAACTACATCCACTATCGTGTGTCGACAACATGAAGCTTTAATATTAAGTGATGAATTACTCATTCTATTATCCAACTATGTAACTACATTTCCCTCAGAGCTGAAATAGTTTAGTGCAGGTAGATATCAATCACTGCTCGTAAGGTAAGGTCTGAATTATTACGAGCACCTGCCTTTATGTTGTTGCGATTCTAATATTTATGGCACGCTCGCGCAAAATCACTATAATACGAAAAATGTTCTTTTATTTGGACAATTTTCCTTGTAACCATTACACACCACATTTCTTTCTGCCAGAGGAGGGATAAAATATTATCAATATTTTCGGCTTAAAAAGATGGCGTCATGTACAGTAGACTCATAACTATGGAAGACGCCAAGTAAGGCGTTTTTCTGAGACAGCTGGCAACTGGGATTACATTGGATTCATTGTCATGTATAAATTATTGAAACTTCATAGAACATTACAAAGATAAACAAAGTTTGTTGAATTCAGTATGAAATAAAAAATAAGAGTAGCGTTTAATAAGATCGTTTTTATACGATCCGAAACAGTTTCACAATATCATAAACATATTCTAGTAATGATATCATAACTTATCTTATCCAGAGCAACTGCAGTAATGGATGCAATCATATAATAATTTGTATTATGTAAGTTGCCAGAAATAAAGAATATATACAATTATATACATAACAAAACAATTATAAGTGATTATGAGTGATGGGCTTACATAAGAAAGTTGAAAGTCAAAATGCTCTGTTCAACGAAATATTGAAAGAGTGGCTCTGTAATAACATTGCTATGGCAACGTAAATAAGGGAAGCATCTCTATTCATAAGAGTTTGACGAATAAATGATAGGATAACAACAAAGAAATGGGATGCTTTATGGAAAAGCCACTAAAACAACACGGACAATCACAAAGTTGCAGGCAACTCACTGGTTTAATGTTGAGTAGTATTTGCTGAGAAGGAAAGGAATCAATACGGTTGCCACAAGGGACTCATGCTACCAGAGTCAGAAGAGTTTCTCTCAGTTCATTCCTTGACTTGTCCCATATAATCTATTGATGTTGTGGTGTCAAGCATTGCAGTGGAAACCAGATGACTGTATTACAGGATCATTTGTCTTCGGGATGGAATGGATTGATGTTAGAGATACCATCACTGATAGGCAACTTCGGGACATCTAGGATAATTCTGGTATTTGATTTATAGTGAGTTGGGGACTTTTAATTTAAGCCAAAGACGCAATTCTGAAGCTGGTACCAACGGGACGAAAGGATTCGTGGTTAAATTACATACAGTCCAATTGGTGACATGTTTTGTGTGTGGATAAGGTGTAAAATGAGTTTAGATCTAAAGAAATCCAAAACGCAACTATGTTGGACGTCCTGTGCCATGTTCATTATTTTAAATAAATTCTAACACCAAATGTTTCAATAATTACGGCATATGCTGCTTTTAATGAGACACTACACTTGAAAACAAAAGCAAATCATTGCAGCAGCACTACATAGAATACAGTTCAAACGATTGTAAAGCGAAGCACTTCGGTAGAAGCTGCAGAAAATAATTAAAAGTATTTCTATTGGACTGGGATGTTGCATGAGCCTCATAACAAGCGAACAGCACGGACTCATTGAAAAACACCTAGGACTCCTTTTTATTATTTATCGATAACTCATTTATCAAATGATCAAAAAGCCAAATTGAAGTTTAATATTGCCGTCGATGCCAGCCTTTTGGAGGAGATATGCGTAATTTGATGTATTTGCTATTGTAAAAACCGTAAAGCTGCCACTCAGCCTGATGATGCCACACACAAAGGTACCTTTCATTGCAGTTTGGTGCTTTCGTGAGTAAGAGATTAATCTCAATATAGTGCGGGACATAGTTTTATTTTAACATTAAAAGCAACGTGGAGAACAGCCATAAATTAACATTAACTGTTGTTGGGATACTATTGCAACATTAAAATTGGATACAAAGCTGCATTTCAAACTGCAAATCAGCAAGAATGCAATGGGTTGGATCTGTGTAAAATGGCTAAAACATGGATGCGATTTCTGTATCTGTATTTGGCTTCGTTAGAATGTGTCGGACCATATTTTGTCTTTAAGGAACATAAAGAGAAATTGAAAGTTAGAGAAGGTAAGACGAATATACATGACGTTATCATTAAGCATGGTTGTTGGTGCTGTATTTTGTTGTGTGTGTGCACAATTTTCGCAGCAGTTGTAGAATTTTACGGATGCATTGACGTAGCTGCTATTCTTTAGTATTTAATGTTTTAAAGTCGATCCTCAAAAACTCTAGTATCATTTACCGTCAACGTAAAGTGAACTTTCCTTGCTTGATCTATGGTCCTGCTGGAGCAGACGATTTAGGATGGTTTTTGCATTATCAGTGTCGCTTTTTATTCTGCTCAACATGGAAAGGATATGTAACTGTTTAGGAATTCTCAGTAGAAGCCATTGCAAACCAAGAACTTAAATAAAAAGAAGCTGCATGTATTGACAACGGGCATTTTCACTGTTTAACTAATCTTGTCCGCTATATTCCAAATCAACAAGTAGTATTTCTTTGTTAAATCGAAATATAGGTCTTACTTGTTACAATCAAGACAACTACAGAAATCAGGCGCATACACGTGTGCATCCAAATAGTTTGGTCATGTATATCTGTGATACAAGGTTTCTTAAATGGGCGAGGCGTACTTGAGTGCTTAGTTGCAAAAATCATAAAAAAACACTTAGAAAATAGTTTTTCTTTCAAACCGTACAATAGTTGGTTATTAAATGTTTTATATAAAAGTAGACAGCTTTTGAAACACCCTTCGACATGATTTTGTTCATTAGGTCTTTCAAGTTACAAAAGTCATATAACACCTGTGCCGGGGATATTACGGGCTACACACAAAAGCTCTGCCCCTAACACCCCTAGCTAACAGCCGCAACTAGGCAGAGAGGGCATTAGAGCCCAGGGTACCAGAGAGGTAACACCTACTAAGCAGTACGTAGCAGGCTAGACAGCCAGTAACACGCAACCTAGGCTTAGCTACTTACTACACCTGCAAGACCAAACACAATAGTAAAATCGAACAGTTTTCATTCGTATTGAATAATACACACAGACATGTCACCGAACAAACTTTATTTAATTTAACTTTTTACTAATTAATACTTTACAGTGTAATTGCCTGTAATAAACATAATACAGAAACAACACAACAGATTCAATTTTAAAATATTTATAAAAAGAATCAATTTATGACTTTAGGCATGCATCATTATAAAAAAAAGTGTCTATATAATCAATGAAATGTTTCATCATTGCTCAATTATTTAATGGCAATTTTTTACCACTTTAAATTAATTAAGCTACACAGGTGTTATATCCCAAGAGAAGTTTTTTGAATGAATGTTGTGTGTGAATGAAGTCTATTGAAAGTTTACAGTTGGATTGAGTTCTAAATTCAAAGATTCAAAGCAAGTATAAAAACAAGTGCAAAAAGCAGGTACAAATGACCTTCCAAATATTTTTTTCAGACTTAAGTTAAATACTACAACATTCCATTGTTCTGAATCTGCCATAATAACCCCATACACTTGAGTCAAAGATTAAGCCTGGCAGTTGCATGATTTGATTGCATGCGAGATATTGAGGCAGAAATGCTGGGTTTGGCTCGTGTTTTAAGAGTTTAGTCAACAAGGTAATCACAGCCACAATTATCCCAGTAAGCAACCCCCATGTCATTCAGTTTGAGGCAAATAGAAATGTAAATGTCACTTCTAATAACAGGGGGATAGTATTATCTAACTTAACCACACAAAGCCTGGAGATCAATTACACTGGATTGTGTTCCAATGGGACATTTATGGAAGTTGCCTTTATTATCGCTCAATATAACGGCGAATAGCTGTATTCGAACAATTTAATTTTCCTTTGTTGCATAATGTTTTGCCGAAATATTAAAGGATAACTTCAAATTCTTTGTGTTCCGTGTTGCGTGTTGAGTCACGGGGTGACTCCGGTATTGATTCCATTATTCTGTCGGCTGAACTAAGTTTCGCTGATAACTGATACCAAACGAGTGATAACAAACTGCCGCGATCATACACTCATGTGGCATTTTTAAAAGAAATATTCTTAATAAATAATATAAATAATAGGCACATTTAAACAACCTTTTCTTAATTTAATATTCAACAGGGAACTTGTAATTTGGCACCGATACTAACTGTGTCTTGGCAAGCTGTTCTTTGGTATCAGTACACGGAATTTGTATTAGTTTGGGAACAATGGCGCATCAAAAGCACAGCGTGAAATTCTTATGTCCTCTCTTTTGTTCCAGGGGTTTCGAAACTGATACAAATTCCGTGTAGTACTGAATCAAAACATCTTACGTTGTCTTATCAGAGGTGCAAACACATTTAGGTGTCATCTAGAATAGAATGTGATGTACCATATTTATTTTGCAGTGCAGTAACCCTGCGAGGGCTTCGAAATATTAACAGCCATTTTCGAGTCATTCCTAGATGTGAATGTGTCCAGCAGACGTAAAATGATTCTGATTATACAGGGGTATTCATTTTCAAAGGAAGAAAAAAAATGATGTTGTCAAGAAAGTCTGACAAAAAGTTATTTAATATTTCTTCCGATATCCTAGGAAATATGGGTAAAAGATAGTCTAGAACAAGAATGATGAAGCAGACAACACTGAAGCTGTTGCCACGAAAAAGAACCCAAATTAGACACAGCTATATAATATACCCGAGTTTCATGATATGAATACTGACAATCTACATTATATTGACGGTCCTACTTAGCTAAACAGTCTGTTAAATCATCCAGTTCTTGTGTGACAAAAAGCACCCTAATGATATTCCATTAACATTTACAAAGATATGTAAAATGTACATATATCAGAGGTAGAAATGAAGTTTAGTTCCCTTTCTGTGGCCCTTGGTGTGTGTCATATTGAGGCAATCAGCAACAAGCGATAGTATAATAGCAAAGGGTACATTTTGAGACTTGTGATGGAAGTTATGAAAGCTTAAAACTTATTATTGACATGACTGTGAAGTAAGTCAATGACTGTTTCTGCTTTTTTTGTCCTCATTGATGTTTTCCTCTGAGTAACCGTTTCTTATTACAATGGAATCTTTTACCGACACGACATTCAGAGTAATTATATTGTCATAATTAGATAGCGTAAATACTTCACTGAACAATTATCAATGAGGAAACGTGTTTAAATCATCTGCGTCTTGACATAAAAAGGTCGGCGACCAAATTCAGGACAGTTCAGTTCTTCGATTCATCATTTCCCCGTGTACTCCAAGAAGTTATTGTACTTGTGCTATTTATGAAATGGAATAGTCATGTTATGTCCTTAATGCTCTTTATTTCTTCCACAAATGGATGCATAGATACTTATGTGTAGCTTTCCACTTGAAAGCCCCTGCGACTATGTCTCAACTTGCATTAGAAAGTCATAAATGTTATTATCCATATGTAAACGCCCTGCACTGAAGTGGCCACAATGGTAACATATACCAGGCCACAATGCTGGCGGAAATATACAGCAGTTTACTCTATGACTTTTCCATCAGCAGTGGCAAACAAATCCGAATGATATTGCAAACTGTCATACGTGTGATATATGTGTTGCGGTAGCTTTCTACATGCATATCCATGAACCTGAAAAAAATCCTCACATCCCAAGGGGGACTTATATGAGCCATATCAGTGGTCTAAAGTAGGTGTAGTCTGCCCTCATAGAAGTATCAAATGGATATAAGATGGCTTTCGGTGTAGGTATTAGCATATCCGGAGCTGAATGTTCATGCGGTGGTGAATATCAATTGCTTTGACTTATTCAGGGCATGAACTGTTTTGCACAAATCACTTCTGGCCTTCAAAAGAGCAATAAAATTACAGTAAGGATTTGCCGAGCAAGGTAAGTTGCTCTGCAGTAGGTAATTCGTAATGTCTTGCAGGTCTGACTCAACCCCAAGACATGTTTTTCGAGAAGACAGTTTAATTTCACCCTGAAAGAGATAGTGCATCATTTCAAACTGGAGTGCAACAGATATCTTATTGTGTCTTCCAGTTACTCTAATTTCACAAATGTGAACATAGAAGCTGTGCTGAGAGTATTTCATTGACAACCATAGTTGCTGATGTAAAGCACTTTGGTAAAATGAACAGGAATACATTGGCCAAAATTTCACTATTTGTCAAACTGAAGAAGACATATATACTGCTAAATGCAAATAAACGTTTCAAAGATGATCAAAATATGTTTGAAAATTATGAGACTATTTACATAACAAATTTGATACCATTGTAAAATAACGAGTTGGAATAGTTACATTACACACATGTGTGGTAACATGATTGATTTGCAGCTCTATTCTTCTACCTTTGTAACAGAAAAGTCAAAGCAAGAATATTCAAAACTTCCAACTTTTAAGAGACTAATGCTACATTTCCTGTAACCAAAACGTCAATACTTTGATGTAAACTTAAGACATTATATACATATATAAATTTACATTTATTCACTGAGTATTGCGTTTCATTACACTTTACACAAATTTGAGGTCAAAATAATGATCTGGAGAATATTTTATGGAGACATGGATTCCTGCTACATCTATTGCTATATCCGCAAGAAGAGGTTCTGTACCAAAGTGGCCTGTCGTTATTGTCTGTGATTATCTCAAGTCACCTTTCACTGATATGTTCTCTGCAGTGCTAATTGCCGAATTAACACTGCGACCTTATCAAAGGATCTAAGGATAACGGCATCAGTTCAACTCACTGCACTTCAATGACGATCACTGTGTAAGTCCATGCCTATCGTTCCCAATGTGACGTTAAGATGAGTTCTATGAATTGGTGCATCATGTCCCTTTATGTATCCAAACCCATGTCTATGATATAAAACTACTTACAGTAAGTTACATCACAAAATTTCAGACGAAAATGTTAAACTTGCGTCAGTTCCTAGCTTTCTTAGAAAGGTATCATACGTAATTTCGATTTAGAAAGTGATCTTATTCTCGCAAACATTGCTTCTTCCATTTACCCCATCGATGGAATATTCCGTGGTCAAACTGCACCTGAATCATTAGATGAATACTGAATAGGAACATTATATTGACAACACTAGTTAGCAGGACGAGCCTTTTAGCAAAGATGTTCCGTGCAGAAAACCTGAATGCTGCTTATCTTCGGCCATTCAGTCTATTAACATGCACAAAGTGCTGTGGCCATCAAACATGAGAGTGAATTAAGACAAAGTATATGGAAAGGAAAGTACAATTAGCTAGATTGCTTTTGGTAATTGTATCAAGACTCTCATGAGTGCACTGGGCACAATCGAACCCGTTTTAAAACTGCAAGTGTGTGGCCTCATACATTATCTCTGCAATTGTTCATTTTTACGTGCTCTTTCTCTCCATGGGCTCATGTCTCAGAAATAAACTGATATTGATGGACTGTTTGACCTCCAATGTGCCACCAAAATGTGCTAGGTAACCGGGAACAAACATTTTTCATTCAGTACGGTACTCTCCTTTATTACTTCAGAAACAGATGTGTATTTAAAATGACAAACGTAACAGATAAACCTAATACGAAACATTAATACTAAACCCAAACTGAGCAGATATTACTAATGCCTTTCACGTAGGTAAAAAAATCCCCTGGAATATTTTTCATAACAGCTCTAAAAAGTATCCAGCACGCTTACCTGGTATTAAGTCTGTTCCCCATATGGGAAATATTTGAAACTTGCTAAAGGTCGATACAAAAGGACAAGCATATACCACAAGGTCCTGATGGAAGAGAAAACAATAGGAATAAATACAGCAGACTCACTACAGTTTCGTGGTCATGTAGATTCTTAACACGTCTTCTAATCTGTCCACACAGACAACTCAGAGGGGATGTACACAAAGTGGAAGAAATATGAACAGTTGCTTGATTATTTGCTGTCTAGACAGTATATGTTGAAGAATGGTCTTCTCTTATGTCATTACCTAGTTAGAGTTTGAAGTAAGCAAAAAGTACGCATTTACTATCACAGTGAAGCAAACATTTAGGTTTCATACCAGAAATCAAATTGGATATGAGAGATATTGCATGAAATACAAGTACAGCACTATAAACATTCAGTGAAGGAACTAAATTGCAAGTGCCTTCTCCTGTATTGAATCATTGCCTCAGTTGCTTCACTTACATTCACTAATTTGATTACATCTCTGCTAAGTCCCAAGTCAGTGATGTATGTCTGTTATCTTACTCCTTACATCATCTACATGAAAGACCTTATGTACATTGGAAGAGAAAGGGTGGAATTGGTTTCAGAGAGAAAGCCCCAAGTATATCAGAAAATTATATTTCAAATTGCATGTTTCTCTGCTGTTGTTAATATTGCAGGCAGGTAGATCTTTTGTAATGTCATAAAGATATCTCTAGGCAGTCAAGAGCACCATTTACAACGTACCCAACATGACAAGATGAACTTTTCAATTACTGTTTCCCTGAGGGCAGAAATTCTGTAACACTTGACTTGCTATATCTTAATAATGCTCTGTTATTGCTCCCAGGCAGTACCTCCAATGTGTTCATAGCAGTGTCAATTACATGCTTTGTGTTTTGACCTTATCAGACAGAGCACTTAGGGCATTGAGGTAACAGTATCTGTAACATTCACACAACCGATTTGAGCTTCTCTATTGATTGTGCCTTTGGAATTACATGCCTGTCAATCTCATAAGTATCCAGATATGCTCTGCGCCTAACTTTTGGGATGAACAAAGTTCTTCAACTGACCAGCCCTTGCCGAATCTTGGTCTTTTTAAATAAACGAAAATAGGTTTACTGATATCTGCAGTGGACTCCTTTCCCTATATAATTTATCTTACATCCAAGTGATTCAAAATAGATCTATCCCAGTCATTTCTAAATATTCATGGATCCAAGTTGTTTAAATGTAAATAAACTGCAACGTTTTCCATTACTTTACAAAAGGAATCTGAAAATTGCTTACTTGGAGACGGATACAATAAAACTATAGATTACAAGTGATTGTGGTGTAAGTATAAATCCATTTAAAGTTTGATGTATGGAAAATCGAAAATTATCATTAAAATACCATTACATTTGTTTGTAAAAAGAAAGGAAAATAATAATGAAATTTTATCAATGAACTGAAAATGCAGAAGCATACATATCAAAATTTATCATCGTAATAAAAATAGAAATCGCCACATTTGTGAGAAGAAAGCCGTAGATAATAATTTAACATCATTAAAATGTTAACAAATACATCCTGGTCTTTGCTGATTACAAGACGATATCTAAATTGTGCTGACCAAATTGTTGAAAGCGTAATTGAAGTGACCTAATTGAACGGGACCTCTGACCTTGACTTTGAATTCGTTACAAATGCATGAGATTTGGAATTCATAAAAGTTGGGAATTCTCACGCATGGAATATTATATCATTGTAAAAAAAAACCGATTTAAATGCAACGGTCAACAGGCATGTAATATTACGTGGGAACATATTTGAAACATGTGTACATCCTACACATGAAAACGTAGAAAATACTCTGATAACCTTGTTCCTCTGGATCTATTGACACTCCTTAGCTGCACCAGTTCAATCTGCGTAAGACCCTCAAAGGACATTTACAAGCATCAATAGCATCTTGATCAAAGACACATCTGCATCCATATCCAATATATTTTCCTTTCTTGTAAGTGTTAAATGAGAACTACATGGAAAATATGAGCTTCATCACCAACTACATAACAGAAGCAGACATTGTAGAATAAATTCTCTTTAACGGTAAGGATGGATTTAGGTTTAAACATAGTCTAAAAATCCAAACAACTAAACTCTACCATGTACTGCAAAAGTGACCAACTTAATATGATGAGGGCTACTTGTATTCAGCTGGAAGATGGAATTAGCATGGCAGTTTGCAGAAGTCTAACAATAACAAAGCAGCTTCATATGCCTTTCAAAAGGAACATTGTCTGAACTGTCACCACATAAAAATAGGACCTGCTGCCTACATGAATGCAAAGAAAATAAAGACTATTGCAACAAAGGGCACAAGTAGAGAGGACATTTATCAATATCAGATTGTAATGCCATGTTTCAGGTTATTAAATTTTGATAAGGAACAATAGAGACAATATTTTATAATGCAGACCGTAATAAAATTAAAAGCATTTTGATGCTCTGTTAAAACTTGCAGGGGGAGACCAACAGGGATGCAATTGTTGAAGTTAATTCAGATGCATTACTGATTACCAATTTCGAACTCCCAGCGATGCAGACAAAGGTTATGGCTGTGTGTGAGCATATATATATATATATGTTTATTCGTTTGTTTGCCATTTACATGCTTCGGTTGTATTCTTTACATGTAGTTTCCGATTTTTAAA